>JAKSZP010009490.1:0-112074 GCA_022478985.1 Massospora cicadina | reverse complement strand
TCCAATAAAATGAAATCAAATGTGAAAAGTTTCAGTAACATCTGGGACACCTAACAAACGGTTTAGAATGCTCCCAGACAGGAATATTGGGGCTGAGATTCTTGAAATAGGTCTGCAGATAGCCCACCGCCTGCAGATTATGCAGAACAAATTTCCCCATATCCCCTGCTTCCTAGAATTTTAACAACCAGATGAAGGTGTTTAAGACAACTCCATCTTCTAGTATACCAAGTAAAACCTTTAAAATCAGAAATAATTTTTATCATCTTAGTACCATTTATTAAGATTTTAGAAAAAACCCCTGGATTTTGAGCGCAAATTGGATTTTTCTTGAACGTTGACAGAGCAGTCGCCTCTCTATATGCCCATGCTGGAGGACGGACTTTTCACCCCAGTGTTATAATCGTCCTTTCATATATATCAAGGATACATCAATAACCACTCATCAAGCAAGTGAACAAAGGACTTGACCACAGCTGCACTCTCCTGTTTGTGGGCCCTCACTTAGACCCTCTTGCCCAACTGTTTTGTTGCAATGTGGAAGGACCCCGTTTGTCACATTGAGTGGGTTGCCACCTGACAAACCTTGGCTTTGGTTCGGATTTTCCTGAGGGAATCTAGGCCCTCCTTGGTCATCATCTCCAAAAGGCTTTGATATTGATAGGTAGCATTTACCCGCCGCTCTGAGTCCTGTTTTGTCATTAATGCCCAATAGCATTTGTGTGTCATTTGTACTTGCTCCATTATTCTTTACTGTCCCACTGGGAAAGCTTCAGGCGCTCCAAGGCATCATTCAGGCGCTATGTAGCAGCACTTCATTTGTAGGTCTTTGCTTTTTTGGACTTCATGCTGTCATGATTAAATTTTCTCCTTTACTTTAGACCCATCATTCCAGGGTGTTAGACTTTTAACCAGGTGATATTCTTCACATATTAATGAAATTAGTATAATAATTGATTGAGGATGATTGCCAATTAGTTTGCTAATTTTGATTCTTTTTTTAATGATAAGACCCCAATTTGTGCTCCCCATTTTGTTTGGGTTGAGCTGCGTTAATCTGCAGGATCAAGAAAGTATTAGGGATTGTCCCTAATAGGGAATTTATGGTTTTGATACTGGTTACTGAGGCTGAGGATGGCGAGATAATTAATATTATCAATTAAGATGGTGAATTGCTCAAATTTAACATCATAAGTATTGGGAAAGGATCCCAATAGAGTTTTTAGTCGCTTTTGACACCGGTAACATATGCTGAAGTTTTATACTAATTAATATTAATTAAATAAAGTTGTAGCACATATTGACTTTGTGAGAGTATTGGGAATAATCTCTGACAGTATTTTGGTTAAATTTGACACAGGTGACTTATGGTGAGGATGTCAATATTTACTTAATTTGGATTATGACAAATTGAGTATCAACGTAATCATGGACATTTGAGGATGATAAGTTAAGCAGAGAGAATTGCCAGTGAGAATGCTGACAAATGCTAAGCAGGGAGAATCACCAGTGAGTGCTGAAGATGCCAGAAATAAATGCCAATAATGTGGACAGACAAGAAATGACTATAAATCTTTTGATCTCCTTCTTAATATAAAAATCAGATCTTTTGTTGCCTACCTTTATTAAGATTTCAGTGGACTGAGGTTAGGTTAGTTAATAGAGGTGGGACTCAAGATCCTCAGAAATTATGTGTTGGGATAAAACACCTGTAGTGGTCGGTGCAACCAACTCTAAATCTTGACCTAGATGGAAACCATGTGGTACTTGGGTAACTACCAACAGCAATGATGAATTGGAAGGATTGAAGGGGAGAAACCCCAAGGGAGTCAATAGAGGCCGCTTAACCACAATCGTTGGACAAGTCCCAGGAGAGGACCTCTGAGCCATAATGAGTGGTCAAGACTCATAAAGAGAAGTTGATGGTTTTCTGGGCTAGTGGGTAACTTTAAGGATCTATAGGAAAGATTGCTGATGATTGTGAAAGAGCAAGGGCCAGCAGTCTTCATAATGTTTGGCCTGGCACATTAATGGAGTCATATATTATTGAGAATGAAAAATTCTTAACAAGCGGATCAATACTTGGTTGGTGATCCAAACATTTGACTAGTTGATTCAGGCTGATCTCAATTGTATGGCACCTATCCCCATCCCTCAGCATGGCTGGTGCGAGCTGCCACTCTCTGGTCTTTGGGGTTCACCCAGGTCAATCTCCACATGGACAAGCATATGGTCACTCTCAGAAATTTATGCTGACCTCACTGTTAGATGTAGCGGCTTGAGTTCATATGATATGAGCACGTAGTCCAGTTGTTAACCTGTCTGCAATGCCCTGCTAGAGCCATACGACCGCCTTGTCAGGTTAGCAGGGTATTCCTCCTTCTCATTGTTTGTAAGGCACATCCCCAATTTGACCAGGTACTCTGGCATCTCCTCAGCCTTAAAGTTGAGGCACTCACTTGTCAGGAACATTTCCAACTAGCGTTTGCCAAAAAGTTCAGGTCTCCTGCTATGACCATTGTCCCTTCAGTTAATATCTCTGATAATGCTTCCAAAAACTTTGGTTTTGTGGGGCTTCATTGATGCATACACCACTACCACTCAGAGGCTCTTTTCATTTCTCTATCAGTGGCTGTGGCCACTAAGATACGTCTGTCATGACTCCTTTACAAATACCAGGTCAAGCTTATTGTTCAGCGCAACAATGGCCCATGGTCCATCTAAAGGGTTAACACCCAATATGGAGGAACCATGGGTGGCACGTTTCATTGCGGTTTAAGTTTAGTGTTATTTCTTTCTGGCTTCCTGCTTGCGTCTCAAAATTACAAAAGTTTATTTGACATTATTATTCAATTTAAAATGTGAAGTTTCTTCTTCCTCATCTGAATGGAAAAATCCCCCCAGCATTCGTGGTCACTATAATCATTTATGGATGCCTGACCCATGGGTGTGAGGATGGTTGGGGGCATTGTCCAGGATAAAGAAACATTTGAGAATAAAGTTGGTGCTTTGGTGGCAGTGGTCACTAAAGGTAGAGCGCAAGACAGGGGGTGCCTTGTGGGGCGGTTGGAGGGTACAGAAATTATATTTCTGGGTAACTTGTGCACCAGAAACCTTTATAGCCATCCCCATCTCCTGGTCAATTGATAGTAGCGACTGTTTTAGCACCAATTTTGGGAGCATTTTGGACACTCCAGCTTGGACAGGGGTGGTGGCCACACTCGCCAACTTCTTGCAAGACCCTCATTTTGGGTTTTTTGGTGGGAAAAATTTAATCATGGGAACATTTGGCCAACTCTGGCGACTTGGCCACCCCAGAGAGTGATTGGGCTTCAACACGGGTTTTTTTGCTGATGTTTTGCATGCTAATTTTTTACCCAATTTTGCTTGTTGAATCTTCTAATTGATTTCATAGGAGCCAGCGTCAGTTGGCTCTCCTTTGACGATTTTTTGGGACAGCTTTCTGCCAGTGTGCCTCCTTGTAGACTTATGCTCCTCTTGTGATGTTTGAGGTGCAACTGAGTCCAGGCTATCCCTTCATCCATTACATACGCTTTAGGGTGGGGTTCATAAATGGTTTGTCATCCACTTCAGGCTGCTTGGCCGCCACCCTTGCCCATGCTTCCTTATGGGTGACTTCCAGCTCCTGTTGCTGACGCTTCATGTCTATGACCTCTGTCAGGTTCCATGGGAGCAATTCCTTGGCTTTGAGATGGAGGAAGTTTTCGTCCCAACTTTGGTGACCCCACCAACCAGATTGTAATCAAACTCATGGGGGGTTTCCCCTTTTTGTGGTGACATTGGGCCATCGTGTGGCTGGTCTGATAGCAGAAATGGACACTTGTTTGGTGTTTTCCTTTTCTATGTAAATGACCTGGCTGACGCCAGACAGGCAGATGAAATGGGAGAGGGCGATTTTATTCAACTACATCCATGTAGCTAATTTGTAAAGTGCCTCTGCAGTTTGGGGCGAGGGCACTTAGAAATATAGTCTCTGACAGCCTGCCAAAATTCCTAAACTTCCCTATAGTATGAGAGGTCAGTTGGGATCACCTCGTTAACCCATTCACGTCCTGATCCATCAGCAGATTTGTAATATAACCCATTGAGAGGTTTGGTTCACGTAGTAGGTCAGTTCTGTATGTGGGTATATGCCTTTGTATTTGATCCTAACATTGAGGAGTTTTTTGGTTGAGCTCTAGGATTGCAACATAGATGTACCCGCGTTTAGGTACACAGTGGTGGTCAAAGTCCCCCTGTCAATACCTCATTGAGTTAAAGATAAACTGACATGATTAAGTCAGACCACTCCTCTTCTTCACTAGCTGCAATTGGATTCAAGTGTCATCTTTAGTGTATGACTTATGTTTCTGGAAGTCTGTAAAGCCTCCATTGATGAGTTGGTGGATATAGTCAGTATGCTACCAGCCCCATTACACAAGATTTAGTTAGTTTGAGCTGCTGCTGCACTGTACGAATTGGTCTTTAGGGTGGGTTTTCGTGTGTCAGCTGGGGCTTACCCTTCATAATATAACTGAGCGATTCATTTAGGTCAAACCCCCAGTTCAGGAAAGTTTTGACCTGGAGGATGTTATTATCATGGTACGTTATATTCTTGGCCATTGATGCTCTGATCTCTAAAGTTTTCCAGCTAATGTAGTTGGTCATAGAGAAACCCAGATGGTACCAGCAGAGGGAGGCTTCAGGCCCACATGTCAGATTAAGGTACTGTTGTAGAGCCTCTTTTGTGATTGAATTATTTTGGCATTAATCCCTCAATGTGACGCTGTTCCAGCAACATCAGTGAATATCCTCGCCAAGGCAGCAGGCATGTCTGCTTCACTCCACTGAAAAGTCTCCGTGAGAGCAATGCCTTCAGCAGCATAAGGGGCAGCAACGGATGGCTCCATGAACAGCTGTTTACAGTTATGAAAGGTTTCAATGCAAATGCCAGCTTTGAGCCAACTGCGCCTAAGGTCAGGAGTCATGACCCCCTATATCGCCACTGCTGCCTGTGGAGAAATTTTGTGTTCCTTCCATGGTTGGGCAGATTTGGGGGTAAACCCTGCAGCATTCCATTCAGCCGCCTAAGCAAGTGTGGTGAAGTCTCACCAGATTTTCCAAATTGAAATGGGAACGCATGGCCACAAATTGTCTCATGGATCAGCTTTGTTACCCCCAGCTTGGCCCACTCTCAAACCTGCTTATCACTGGCGCCTGCCTGAAACCAGTATTTCATTTCCAATGGGGTAAACCCCATTGGCACACCAGTTGATGGCCTCCTCCAATGACTAATCCCAGAAGGGCCCTCACTCTTTAGCTGTCATAAAAATGGCAGAAGAAGTTTAGACCGGCCTGCCAGTTGGGATGCATAAGCACCTAAAAAGCAAGCCAGAATGCCAGAGGCATTGCTCAACTGGATAACTTGGCATGGAGCTGGGCAGTGGGAAACGATGAAATGCTGGTGCAACAGGGGAGAATGATCCCAATGACGAACCACACTGAACCCACTCCCAACCTAGGGGGTCTTTCTGCAGGGGGTGGAATCACTGGGATAGTCTCAATAAGATCCTCGGCAAATGGTGCCACCTCAACTGGGGTGACAAGGAGACGGATTCTCTCTTGCAATTGGTGGGCATATGGCCACAAGATTCCCGTGTATTGCTGCCAAAAGTTAGTGATCATGGGATTGTAGAGCCAAAAGTATTAGACTCGATGAACCCAATTGATGACGGAGGGAGTCATAGTGACCAAGAGTACTGGTAGAACCCATCCATTGAATGGACTGATGGGCCACCAGGGAAATGCCATCAGGGATGCAGTCAGAAGAAAAATAAATTTGTTTAGTTTTTTGTAAAATTTTATTTAAAGTAAAGTAATAAAATTGACCAACGTTTTCTCAGTGCTATGCAACAGATTAAATAGTGGTCAATTGGGGTAGTGACAAGATGGTATTGGGTCCTGCAATTTTGACCTAACCGGCGAATTATTTGGGACTATATGGGCTTATTCCTTGAGAACTGACATTGCAAAATTTGGCGGTGGGCTGAGCCTCTGTCAGTTTGACCTCAAATATCTGAACTGAGGCTTGGCTATGTTTCTGACAGTTGGCACAACGGCGTTTAGCCCAATGAGTGACGGGAATCCCCTCAAGGCCACCCCACATAGGTGCGGGTCCATTTGGTTGAGAACGGGTTCAGGACGCCCAACCTGCCCACACTTGGTCGCAGAACCATCCATTTGGTCAATGGCAGCACATCGGCTGCAACACCTGAATTGCCAATAGAGGGCTTTAAACCCTCATCAATGGCGCCTGATGTTAGTTCTATAGGCTTATTGATTGAACTGGAGACATCAGGCATTCCAGCTCATACCTCAGTCTTCATGCCTTTCCAGCCATTTGAGATTTGGCCATCGGCCAGATTGCCACTCAAATTAGATTTGGCCAATTTCAATTCGTCAATCTTGGCGCAGATTTCACTAATTCCCCACAACAGTTCTTCTGAGGTAAGTGTGGGTACCGGGGGTGGGATCTGAAGCGGGAGAGCTGTTACCCATCGCTCATATACTATGTGAGCAAGATTGCCCTGAGTAATGAGGGGTACCGCCATCCTCTTTGGTGTCTTTTTATTTGGGAATGGGAAGATGGCCTGATCAAGAGCCAAGGGACATTCTCCGGGACTTACATTACCCTTTCCTTTTTCCAAAGGAAGGACCCCCACCAAAAACTGCACCAGATCCACATTCTTGTGTGCTTTGGGTAACTTGATAGCCATAATCGTCGCAATTTTCTGAGGAGGGTGGGGAGACTTGGGGTGGGATATATGGAAAGCTTTGACCAGGTCCATGCAGTTCGCACAATCACGCCCTTGACCTAACTATTCTCATTGGCTGGATACCCTTTCCAGGCAACGAGATATTGGACTGAATGTCATGACTTCCGAGATGCCAGGATGGCCTCTACCTCAGCTTCTTCCTCATTATTGATGACAATCGGTTCCAGGTCTGAGGGAATTACACCCTTGTAGGGTGACAATTGGGAAACATGGAAAACTGGGTGCTGCTTCCAGTGCATGGGAAGCTTCAGGTGGAACGCCCCATTACCCAATACTTCCTCCACTAAGTGAGGACCCAAACGCTTACTGGCAAACTTGCGGGAAGGGGTTTGAACTTGCAAATGATGGGTATTAAGCATGACATAGGAAACCACCTTCAAGTCATGACCTGGAAGGCGCTTACGGTCTGCAAATCGCTTATAGTCATTGATGGCTTTGGTGAGGTGTTCCTGCACTAAAGCTTGAGTTGATCGGATATGGGCAGCATGATCCATGGCAGCTTGAGCCTCAGGCCGCAAGCATGGCCCAACCAAAAATGAAGGATTATAACCCAATGTTGCTTCGTAAGGGGAAAACCCTGCAGACGCTTGGGTCCCATTATTGTAAGCAAATTGAGCGAGGGGCAAGTCACCAGCCTAATTATCCTGCGCTGCTGCAGCATAGCAATACAGGTACTGTTCAAGGACTTGATTAACTCGCTTGGTCTGTCCATCAGACTGGGGGTGATACGCCATGGATTGACAGGGGGTTATTTTCAGGATCAATAAGAGTTCACTCTAAAACTGCTTGGTAAACTGTGTACCCCAGTCACTAATGATCTCCTGGGGAAGTCTGAACATCGAAAACACATGGCGTACAAAAAGATGGGCAGTTTCTTCTGGTGTATTTGCAGAAGTACAAAGGATAAACAGGGAAAATTTTGTGAAATGATCCACCACTACCATCATCGCTGTGAACCCATTAGAACAGGGAGGTCAACAATAAAATCTATGGACACCAAGGTCCATGGACCTTCCACCTGCTGTAAGGGGTACAGGAGGCCGTTTTTTGGAGTGATCTGACTTAGCCCTAGCGCAAGTAACACAATCAGCAATCCAAGCTGGGACCTCTTTTGTCAGTCCCACCCAATTAAAGGTTCGCTTGATCAGATCAATGCATTTCTTGTTAACGGGATGTCTGACCATGGGGGGATCATGATTTTCGCGGAATACCTCCAATCAGAAGGAGGGGGAACCCAAACGTGAGAACAGAAGTAAATGAGTCCCTCTTCTAAACAGTATAGGGAGTGTTTGTGACTTAAGTGAGCCAACTGCTTGACCAACTCCACGCCCTCAGGGCAGGCCAGTTGACCAGCTAACACCTGAGCCAATAATGGGACGTTGGGAGCCAACGCAATGGAGGAAACAACGGGGGGAACGATCAATAGAATCTGAGTGGCAGTAATCATGGTAACAAGATCCACTTCCTCAGGTTCCAAGGGACAGTGAGCGGGACTATGGCTTAGGAAATTGGGAAGCACACTTGAGTGCACCTTTAACAAGTTTTTATTTAAAATTAAAACTGCACAGGTCCCAATAGGTTCAGGCCTGTTGGTGTGCCTATTTTTGGAGTTTGCAGAAACACAAAAGGGCCTGGTGATCCATGCGAACTGTTAGCTCATGGTGGGCACCCTACTTCAAATACCGCCAATGGGTTAATGCCTATGCAACCACTGCCAATTCCTTGTTATATATGGCCCAAGAATGGTCCGTGGCTGTGAACATTTGGGAGAAATAAGCGACCAGATGTTCTAGACCATCATGCTCCTGAAGCAACACTGCACCCACTGCTACCGATGAGGCATTGCATGTGATGATATACAGTTTGGTGGGATCAGCATGTTTCAAAATGAGAGGAGACACAAACACCTCCTTGATCAATTTGAATGCCTGCTGGCATTCAGGTGCTTAACAAAATGGTACGTTTTTCCCAGTAAGGGGGTGGAGCGGTGCGGCCAACTAGGAAAGTGCTGGGGAAAATTTTTTTATAAATATGATAGTTCCCAAGAAACTCCAAAGTTGTTTCTGCATAGTCAGAGTTGGCCATTCTCGGATCACATCTAACTTGTTAGGAGGGATAGTGACACCTTCTTTAAGAACCAGGTTCCCAAGGAAAGTAACCTCCTCCTTATAAAACTCACACTTGGAAGCTTTGAGGAACAACCCTGATTTATGCAAGACGACCACCACTGCTTCTAAGTCAATAGCGTGTTGTTTGGGAGTTGGGGAGTGAACCAGGATATCATCAGTGTATGCAATTGCACAAGAAAACTGGAGGTCCCCCAGTGCATTGTTGATTATCCGTTGAAACGTAGTGGGAGCAATTTTCAGCTCAAAGGGCATTACGCGAAATTGAAAAATACCTTGCTTTGTTCAGATTGCAGTTAGCCATTCCTGCCCTTCCATTACCCAAAGTTGGTTGAAAGCGTTCACCAGATCCAGTTTTGAGAACACATGGGATCTGGAAATTTCCTAGCTTATTATCTGCTCCAAAGGCAATGGGTAGGGATCAGTAACTGTTATTTTATTCAAATGACTGTAATCCATTCAGGGACAGAGCGAACCATCTGATTTTTTTGCAAAAATGATAGGGGAGGAGATGGGTAAAGTCTCTTTGAACAACCAACCTTTTTTCGACATATCATCCAACCAGGTATTGAGTGCAACTTCTTCCTCCGCTGTATGGGGATACAACGGACAGTTGATGTTCACCAACTCCACAGTTGTTTGGAACCCAAAATCATACCTAGTATGCTTAGGCAGGCGATCTACCTTTTCCATGTCGAAGATTCTTTGATATCACATTAAGCTTTCATGAAAATCGGCCGGAATGCCCGCGGAAGTAACCAGGGTAGTGATAGAGCTGGTTCCTTGTATCTTCTTGAGGGTGTTAATCAAAGGGAACTCTCCCTCCGATTCATCATTGGTGAATGACAACGTATTAGACTCTAAATGAATCTTCACATGCTGTCAGCGCCACCACCCCACACCAAGATCACCGGAAACACCAAGTTTGGCATAGCCAAAAAATGATCGCAGAAGTTAAACTGGTGGATTGAAAAGGGTACTGATCTGCAAACAACATATGTAGACTGGTAAGCAGATGATGCCACCATTACTGAGGAGCCCACATCCATTTCCAGTTTTAGTTGTTGTGTCAACTTAACACTCATGAAGTTCCCCGCTGCTCCAGTATCCACCAGAGCTTTATAAGAGACATGATGTGGACTGATACTGATCTTCATAGGTATAAGGAAATAAGCGAAATTCTGTTTATTGGAAGATTTGACCAACTCATTGGCGACTTAAGAAATAACGGGTATATCAGGGGTAGGGGTTGGGGTCCTTTTCTGGAGCGAAAATTGGAAGTATGAGGGCGGGGGAAATGATTTCCTCCATCTGGGCTTGAACAGAATCATTAATAGTTAACTCTGTAACTGCCAACTCGGACTCAGGAGTTATGACAGGGTTAGTACCCAAGTCTACCACTAATTCAGAGACAGGCGCGTCATCTGCATCTTTGTTGGGTAATCCTATTATAAAATTCCCCTTCTGATAATGTGAAACATGGTGGGGTAAAGCTTTGATAGTAGTTGCGGTGGCACATATTTGATCTACAGATCCTTGGATGTTAGACCAGGCCACGTTATGAGCAGAACCCAAATCTAAGCCCGATCTAAAGACTGCCTGAAGCATATCAATAGATAAACCTAACGCGGGGGCCAGTTCACAAAAGGTATAAATCAAAGAAACCAAACTAGGGGCTTCAGCCATGGAATAGATCAGTCTGAATAAGTGGTCTGATTGGGACACAGGGAGTTTCAGGGCGGCTGACACAACAGCCATCAGTGGGGTGGAGTCTCCTGCTTGTGAAGAAGAATGCAAAAGACCTCTTACCCAACGGTTGGCATCCCCATCCACAGCGTCTACCAACGTGAGCCCTTGTTGGGCATGAGATAATGCAGAAGCATTATTGAGTGCAATCTTTGTATGCATTTTCACTTTGGCGAGTGCATCAAGAACCTGATTGGCGATCTCCTGGGAGGGGACACTTGATCTTCCCTCCAGGCTGGAGGAAGTGGGAGGAGATGCAATCTGCACAGCTTGGGTAGCTTGAAAAAGGTTTCCCAAGGTAGAGCAGATACTTCTTCCAAAGTCAAAAAGTGACCAAACGAACAATAAACAGCAAACAACTGATTGCACATTCATTCAGTAGAGAGTAACCACTGCGGCGCCCAGTTTGGAACCAGGGCGGAAGTGGCTGGAATTAATGTTTGGTCAATTATGGCATGGAAACGGCAGAAGGAGTTTAGACCGGCCTGCCAGTCAGGATGCATAAGCACCCAAAAGCAAGCCAGAATGCCAGAGGCATTTCCAACTGGATGACTTGGTATGGAGCTGGGCAGTGGGAAATGACAAAATGTTGGTGCAACAGCATGATGAGAATGATCCCAATGATGAACCACAATGAACCCACTCCCAACCCAGGGGGTCTTGCTGCAGGGGTGGAATCACTGGGATAGTCTCAATAAGATTCTCAGCAAATGGTGCCACCTCAACTGGGGTGACAAGGAGACAGATTCTCTCTTGCAATTGGTGGGCATATGGCCACAAGATTCCCGTGTATTGCTGCCAAAAGTTAGTGATCATGGGATTGTAGAGCCAAAAGTATCAGACTCGCTGAACCCAATTGATGACGGAGGGAGTCATAGTGACCAAGAGTACTGGTAGAACCCATCCAGTGAATGGACTGATGGGCCACCAGGGAAATGCCATCAGGGATGCAGTTAGAAGAAAAATAAATTTGTTTAGTTTTTTGTAAAATTTTATTTAAAGGAAAATAAGAAAATTGACCAACAATTTTCTCAGTGCTATGCAACAGATTAAATAGTGGTCAAAATGGGGTAGTGACAAGATGGGATTGGGTCCCACAATTTTGACCTAACCATTAAATTATTTGGGAATGGATGGGTTAATTCCTTGAGAACTGACATTACAGTATTTGGCGGTGGGATGAGTCTCTGTCAGTTTGACCTCAAACGTCCAAACTGGGGCTCAGCTACGTTTCTGATGGTTGGTATGATGGCGTTTGGTCCAACGAGTGATGGGATTCCTTAAGGCCACCCCGCATAGGGGTGGGTCCATTTGGTTGGGAATGGGTTCGGGATGCCCAACCCGCCCACGCTCAGTCACTGAACTGTCTTTTCAGTCAATGGCAGCACATCAGCTGCAACACCCAAATTGCCAAAAGAGGGCTTTGAACCCTCATCGATGGTGACCAATGTTAGTTCTATTGCTTATTGATCAAACTGGAGCCATCAGGCATTCCAGCTCATACCTCAGTCTTCATGCCTTTCCAGCCATTTGAGATTTGGCCATCGTCCAGATTGCCACTTGAATTAGATTTGACCAATTTCAATTTGGCAATCTCGGTGCAGATTTTGCTAAATTCCCACAACAGTTCTGCTGAGGTAAGTGTGGGTACTGGGGGTGGGATCTGAAGAGGGAGAGCTTTTACCCATCGCTCGTCTACTACGTGAGTGAGATTGCCCTGACTAACAAGGGGTACCGCCATCCTCTTTGGTGTCTTTTTATTTGAGAACAGGAAGATGGCCTGATCAAGAGCCAAGGGACATTCCCCGGGACTTACATTAGCCTTCTGTTTGTCCACCCTGCCTTCACCAGTTCAGATGCAGTTGCTGGCATAATGCAGGTATATGATCAGTGCAAGGCTTCAGCAGCCTTGAACCTGGCCACAATCCATGGTAGAGCCTCTTCAGGAAAGAATGTGGTATAGTACCAATCCAGTGCTATTTTAAGTGGATGGTCATGGCGAGCCCATTCAAGAGCGGTTGAAACGTTCAAGAAGTGCTTCATATATGTGATAAGTTCTTTTGGTAGGAGTCCTGAACTCCTGACATCATGGGAGAAATTTTCAGGTAAACTTACCTTGGTGTACACCATTGCGTTGTGGAGATTAATACTGGCTTCCATCCAGGCTTTTGCATTCAAGAGCTTCAAATCCTCGCGGATGGCGGCCTCAATTGGGGGTGATTGACTGAAACTTTCATCCATTTGCGTGTATCTTTGGTATGAACTCATGAAGATTTGAAAAAGCACCACCATATCCAGCGAGATTTGGATATAAAGCCTGCATTTGGCAGCCATGGCAGGGAACTTATGGTTCCTTCAAACTGCAGCAATGTCAGGCATAATGGATTAAGTAATTCACTGAATTTTCATGAATTATGGGAATAGATGTGTCTCCCTTGTGTAATCTCATGGGAGTACACCCTGAGATGTGCGAATATCATTTTGCATGGGCATATACTTCACAGGGACTCTAAATGACAATTTGACTGTGGTGGCGGTGATGATCTCTCAAGGTAGATTTTTATTTTTTTCAATGTTTATATTGGTTATATGTTCCATCAGATTTGGTCCCTGATGCTACTGTTACCACCTCAGGGTTACAGCCCAATTAATTAGCTGTGAGAGAAGTATGAGTTTGGGAGGGGATAGTACCTGCCGCCAACTGGAATTTGTCAGGGATGATGCCTTTTGATTTATATGGGCAAATGGGTTGGTTTTTGGTGGTAAGTGGTCCTGACCTGACTGAAAACTTATTGGAGATTTGCCCCAGTAAATTAGTTAATCATTCTGTGCAGAGTGTGTCAACGTTGGATCCTGATTTGACAGTAACATTATTAGGACTTTTTTCTGGTACTTTTAGTGCAATTTGTTGCCCTATCATGGTAGAACCACTGGGGGATTTTTCAGAGACCAAATGACCTGATTTTACTGTGCCCCCACCAGAACTCTCTTTGTTAAGTACAGTGGCTTACTAGGGGCAGCAGATGGGGACTCTACTATTAGGGAGTCCTCATGACCCAGATGGGCTGCTTGCTGTGTCGCTGGGGTTGTACTCCTATTAGCATCGTTTTAGAGACAGAAGTTATGTTACATGTTAAAGTGGGTGTCGATGCACCATGATGTGATCAAGCATCATCACTGAAAGCAATATGAGCGTCAGCAGCGGGAGTTATCTGACGGCATTTTTTCTGTACCAGTGTGCTTCAAAAAAGCTTTATTGATTAGAATCATGAACTGCGTAGGGGCGGAAGTAGGTGCCAACTCATTTTGAGGTGGGCGGGCATCATTTTCAATATCCCTGTGTGTGTAGTTAGCGGAAAGTCATTTAGTGGATTTATTCACCCTTACAGATTTCTATTTGATTAGTATAGAGAAACTGTTAAAGCATAAGAAGGCCAACCGTTTCTTTGTGCTTACCACTGATGGGCGGAGAGTCCTACTTGTGTAAGGGGTGGTTTTCATGAGGTACTGCTCTATAGGTGCAGTAGCACACTAGCAGACTGGATGTTCTCTATAGTCTTGTTCTGGTCACTTTTAAATTAAAAGTGAGCTTAGCAAGATAAAAGTTGAGGCAAGAATAAGACGCTTGAGTTGGTCCAACACTCCTACAGTTAAAGGGGCCTTGCAAATGATGTGGCCAAATTCACAAAATCCTTTCTGACATGCAATTGGTTAGAACTAGCCATCAAAAGTACGCCGGCCTACTTGTCTACCTCCAAGCCACAGAAGGCCCTTGGACATTAGTGTTGTTGATTTCATCATGAAACTCTTCTTGTCCCAGGGCTATGAATCGGTGATGGTTGTAGACGTTTTTACCAAGATGGCCCATTTTGTCCCTTGTAATACTACAATCACTTATGTCCATACCACCCTTCTTTTTGTGGACCACATGTTCTACCTACATGACATCCCAAAGGAAATTATAAGCAATTGTGGCCCTCAATTCACTGCTGGCTTTAGTAAGCCTTGCTGTCCATCTTAGTAATCTGCCCTTTCTACTAAACAGCCTTTCACTCTCAGTCATATGGACATACAATTAGGTTGAACTAAGGCTTGAAGTAATTCTTGCGTAGCTATTCTAACGCAGGAAAGACCATTTGGGCCTCTTACTTACCACTAGTGCAATTCACCTATAATAACCTAATCCATACCTCATCAGGCACATCCCAATTTTTTAGAAATTATTCCTACATCCCAATTTCAACCTGAGAGCACGGCTAGAATCCACAGTTGTTGCTGCCAATGAGAGCGCCAAAGACCTCAGAGATATACACCAGGCAGTAAAAGATCATTTTGTTGATGCTGTAATAATCTACAAAGCATACACTGACTGCAAGTGCCACAAAGGCCCTGAGTTCAAGTCAGGTGAATTGGTTATGGTTAATGCTAATTCTCTCCACTTGAAGTAGCCCTGCCATGAATCAACCCCTAAGCATGTTGGACCCTTCAAGATTGACAGGAAGTTTGGCCCATCAGATTACCAAGTTGACCTACACCATTTGTCAGAAAATTTTCTATGGGCTCTTCTAGTTGGCAGGCCAACCAGTATGAAGACTGGTCATCCCTTGCCATTTCACCTTAGGCAATGGGCCAGCAGTGCCAGCTAACCCCTTGGCATGTCACCTGCGTCATTTGGTGATCCCCCAGCCTAATCCCTAACCAACAAAATAAATATATACTTAAAACAAAAGGTAGATTAGGCAAAGGGAGATATTTATCTAGGAGGAAGTACTAAGTATTTATACTATTTACAAAAGGGCTACTGCGCCCACCGCTGACCTATCAGCTCTTCTGCTGGTTCTTCCAGCCAACCACTCTTCTTCTTCTACTGCACTATTCTCTTCTCTGGCATTGACCCTCTCACTCCATCCTTCCCAGTGTCCAAATTAATTTTGGCTCATATTTGATCTTAAGTCGCCAGTGAGCCATATCAATAATTAATCTAAATAAATGTCAAATCTGAATTTAACCTTTGAGTCGATAATAATGTGCCAGAAACAACTTTGGTCACTCACTATGACTTGGAACATCTTGGCATCTCACTGACATCTCTTCTTGGCTTATCTTGGTCAATTGATTAGTAATCACATCAATCAGGCGATAATTTATTATATTAAATGAGGCACTGGAAACAACCTCAGCCACCTCAAACTCATAATTATTGGATCTTCCAACATCAGATTATCAGTATGGCAGCAAATTCATAGATGAATGATTAAAGCAAATACATTGGCTTTCCGCTGGAAATCCCACAATAGTCCACAAATGGCAGTTGGCGTCAAACACTGATTCTGCTGTTTGATACCAATTGGATCATCCTCAGCTATTAGTGACTGGTGATCCTTATACTAAATGGGGCCATCAATTGGCCCCACTTAAACCTATTTCCAAACTCAGCGGAATACTAATTTTAGCTCAACCCCAAATTGGATAGCAACAAATCAGCAATCATATCAAATAACACAAAATTCAGTCAATAAGCCATTCCGCCAGGATTAGCCATATCATCCCAAATAACGGTAAATCATTGGAGGATTCCATCTGGTTATAAATTCCGACACCATCCATCAAAGTGTTCAGCACCCTCCACAAGTGCCTCCTGACCCCCTTTGAGGGTCCTATGCCTTCCCACACAAGCCAGTAATAGTAAATGAACCTCAATAAAAAATAGATGCCATCCTTGACTCCCATTTATCACAATGTCACCTCCAATATTTGGTGTCTAATAAAGGCTATGATGAAACTGAGAACGTTTGGGTGTCTCACAGAGACTTTTAAAACGCTCAGGAGCTGATTCATAACTTCCCTAAATGATTCACTGAATCTTTAGTACCTGTTTCTCAAGCCTGCTTTGCCACCCTGAAGCTACCAGCTCCCCATAATAATTTTGCCTTATCTAATGTTCCCTTAGGTATAAAAAGTACCCCATCCATTAGTGGAAGGTGATGTCACATTTAGTGACATTTTACCTGAGGTAGACTGACCATCCAAGACCAAGGATCTGAAGCCACTGGAACCACACACAAAACACCTGAGAGACACTGGTGATCTCTCAAAGGTCATTGACTAAGAACGGAATTTTGCTTTACTAGTTATACCTGAAGATAATGGCTCTAAAATTTTTGAAAAATTAAAAGAAAGTGGCACAAAAATCGGAGAATTTCCAGATACAAGGTAGCTGAATTTAAACAAATTTGCAAAATTTTGATCTCGCTGAAAGTCAATAACTTTCAGCTTGGATCAGTTTTTGTTAATTGGTTTTAAAATATTACAAAAAACTCCTTATATAAATATATGTTGTTATCAAAGCTGAAAAATTCATCTGCTTTTCTTCAGGTATCTAGATACTTTAATAAAGTTTTCAGTAATTTCTGCTTAAGTCTTCACCTGTTTATTGTCTTTTGTATTTTTTGTAGTTAAAACCTATAATTATGTGTGGACTTATTTAAAGGATCTAATCCTCCTGTTGGATGAAAAACCAGCACCTACACTGCGTCCTATTCTGCCATATCTGCCACTTCTTATTTTACCTATATCTGCCATAATTCTTACCCAAACTCACTCAGCTCTCAGGGGCTTCTCTCCAGGATATTTTATGTCATTTTGGTCTGCACTTTAGCTCAAAATTATCTGAAAACACAATGTAGATTATATGGGACGCTGCTTATTGTTACTTAGACGCTTTATTCCTTTTTGCAGCTTTTGCCTGTCACACTATCTTCTACAACCTCCTGTACTACATTTATCTTGATAATATAGACACTATAGCTACTGGAAAATGAATACCTGATCAAGTTGTTATAATTTAACATAGCTTTCCATATAATAGTTCTCATGTTAATTAATGGATTTTAGTACCCTATAAAAATAGTTTGGTAAAAAATACTATAGGTATAAGACTATGGACTGTCAGCAACGTGATGTTCAAATTAATAGAGTATCATGCCCATAGAGTGGTTAAATGTCACTCTAATTGCATAAGCCACATTTTTCTAATTTTTACTTTTACATATAGTTATTACTTTAAACTAAAATTTGAGTGAGGAGCAACCCTATTTTTGTTTAAATTATTGTTATAGTTTTTTTATAATGGCTAAATTATTAGCTTAAAAGCCCATATAACTCTCTATAAACTGTTATTTCCAGCTATGTTTCTAAGTCAAAAGCCTGATTTTCCAGTTATGGTATATTGCACTAATTTAGAGATTAATAAATCTTCATTATCTTATTAATTTATGATAGGCTTATAGAAAAATTATAATTTGGTGCACTAGCGTGGGCAATAACCAGCGTTAATCACAATTTTTATATGTTGCATATAAATAATTATAATCCACTAGTTATAGTCAGATGACTCATAACTATAAGTTAATACAAAATAGTTAATATGCCTTTAATTAGATAGTATTATCTATCTAAGTGATGAGTAATTGATTTTAATGATACACTTCCTTGCTAAGTCTATTATATATGCTGCCTTACTATGTAATATTTGATAATATAATGTAAATCAATTAGTTTATTCCAAATTGACTGTTCAGATGTAAGAGATAAAAGTTGTATAATACAAATCAGGAGTCTTTATATATTAGACTCTTACATTATGCTAGACCTACTTTATCTCACATTATAGCTTAAAGTAACCTAGATTTCTACAAAATGCTACAAAGCATAATAATATAATCTTTACTAATGAAAGTAAATATACTTATTTAGAACAATATAAGTGGGATAAAATGAAAAGGCTAGTGATGACATCCAAGCTATTATCAATGTAAAAATTGTTATTAAATTTTTGGGATGAGAATAAAATATTATTAGAAGAAGTTTATGTTGATACCACTGTCTTTTAAGTTTTGTCTTGGTAGATGAACTTTGGTTAGGGTATGATTTATGACTATGTGATGTTGCAAATTGATGCCCCAAACTGAGATAGCAACTAATAAGGTGGTCCATGGAATCCCTGGCCTATCAGAACGCTGCGTGTGGAGGTTTACCAGAATTTATCCTCCTTTCTCAATGATTTTAATTTCCTCAATTAATTGGTGTGGTATCATGCCCAGGTTATCCCACTTTGAAAAATATAAGTTTTTGTTGATGTATTGCTGTTTCAACTGACTTTAAAAAGGAGAATATTCTCAATTTATCTTGCATATACCTTTTTGTTTTTTTGACATGTATACGTCTTATAACTGGGGATAAGTTCAAAATCTGAGGTATGAAATAATGGCATAGTGTGATGATCCTATAGTGCTTTAGATAGCCATTAGTATTTTAATAATCAGTTGATTCAATTAAGTCAAATATAAATAAGATTAAGTTAAGTATTGTAGATAGCCATTAATAGTTTAGTATTTAAATAAAAATATAAATCAACTAAAAGCATTTACTTAATACACAAAATCATTGCTTAGAGAATCAAAGAAATTTAGTTTATTTATTAATATGTTTAATACTGGTGATAATTTTAAGAATCTGAAGTACATAATGATGTCATAGTGAGATGAGCCAATAGTATTAAAATTATTTGAGGTGGGTCAACCTTGGGACAAATATACCACACCAAGAATGTTTTCTAGCCAGTACAGGTTTCAAACTCAAAACCTGCACTAGGGGTGGAAGCAGTTTTACCCACTCGGCTAACCACCCTTTTGATTCTATAGTATTCAAGATGGCAAAAAGAAAGTTTGGTATGTAATTGATTTAAAAAAATAACTAAATAAATAGATTATATTGGATATTGAAGATGCCCATTAGTAAGTTTATGTTTTAATCAATCTAATCAAGTCAACCAAATATATTAATGTATATTGTAGATGACCATTGCTAATTTTAGTATGAGAATGAAGCATTCAAGTTAACTAATTAGATAATTTAAACTAAGTATTGCAGATGATCATTCAGAAAAGTTTTAAAGTTCGCTTATAATTGGGCATGCTTTCTCTTAAAGTTACTTAAGTGGATTCTCCCAAAAAGTAATAAATAAAGCAAAAACAGGTTAAAATATGACCTAATTTTATTATCAGAAAGATGGAGTATTTATAGGTTTCATAATGGTTCAGGATCTATTTGATCTAATTAATCACTGAGCAATCAGTTCTTTTATCCCTTGATCAGGATGAAACTGATCATTCTTATTAACCTTGGTAGATTTAGATAAATTACACTTTCCTTCTGATAGTGCTGGGGAAATTGATGGAGTAGAATTTTCAGAAATGAAAGAATTCAGTGAAATTCTGACACTTTCCCCCTCAAAATTTGATCATGGAGGAGGGTGAATTCTTGAAAATCTGGGACAAATTTGGTTTATCACTATTTTAGTATCAACATGGACAATCAAGTATTCTAATCCTTTTTAAAATATACCTTAATAAGGACCAGAGCACTTGGATCCTAAATTCTTGGTTTTTCCACCAGGCCAAGAGTGATAATACATAATAAAATCCCCAATCTGATATTCAGGTAAGGCGGGTTTATGCTGATTTCTTCTTTGTGTCTGCTTTTGAGTGGTTACTACAATCGATTTTTATGGCTTGAGCTTGAAGATGAATAATCTCATCAGCCAGATTCCTTATAACTAAGTCAGAGTTTTAATTATGCTTTCTTCAATTAAGTCCTGAACACTAGAAGGGACTGATGGATCTCGCCCATCTATGCATTTGAAAGGCGACGTCTTGATGATCCAATGATATCTTGTTTTATATGCAAATAAGGCACTCAGTAAGTAGAAATTCCACTGAGAGATATCAGTGGAAGCCATCTTCCTTAAAATTGAGACTAGAGATCCATTGACTTGTTTGATGGACCCATTCATGGATGGATTGTAGGGATGAAAAATTGTTAGGTAGTATTGAATAATTTAGACAGTTCCTGTAAAAGTTGTGAGGTAAAATTGGTCCCATTATCTGACATAAGGACCTTAGGACATCCATTTTGAGTGATAATGTGCTGGTAAAGGAATAGCGCCATAGTTTTAGAAGGGGGAGTGGCAATGGATATGACCTCAACTTATTTAGTTAAGTGATCAACCGCCATAATAATGTACTGATTGCCATGCAATCCCCAAGGAAAAGGGCCTAAAACATCAATGCTTAATGTCAGACATTTTCCTTTGCAGCTGAAAAGGAAGAATGTTTTTAGGTCAATCTCAGCCAGAAAAGGGAATTGTCGGCCATTTGCATTTTATCTGAGGATTTTAAGAGAGATTCCCACAATAATAAAATCAACGCTATCAAAAATTTTGGCCAAAAGTCCCTGGCCAACTCTCAGTGTAACCCTGTAAACCAGGGTAACATGAGTTCAAAACCTCTATGGGCACCAAATAAAATATCAAATGGTCATATTACTCCAACCACATGACGGATTTTGGGGCTACCATTGGAAGGCACTCCCCACACCTCCCCAAAGTCCTTCAACACACCTATGTGGGACCTCCCCCTTTTTATAGGCTTGGTGGGGGTCCCCCAAGGTGCAAGAAATTTCTCAGGTGGTGATTGGCTCAAGTTTATATAAACGTTACCTCACAGGTACATTCTGGCCAATCACAATTCCTCTTCTTTTGCTCTGCTGCCTTAAAGTGAGATCCCAAGTTGTGATATGCTATTCCTGCATGTTATCTAAATTGGAAGCATCGAGACTATTCCAAACTCATCCCCAAATTCCCTCTGACCTTTTAAAAGTAGTATAAATACCAATAGTCAAAAATTAGAAAGCATCATTTTTTCTTATACTTCTGCGCCCCTAATGAAAATAACTAAAAATCAAGTTTTTATTAGCATTAAATTATAATTTTATTAAACGTTTTTGTGGAATCAAGTGGCGTAAGCACAGCGAGCAAAATGAGAGCTGGATTTCTAAAAATATGGTGCTCACTGCAGGGGCCCCTGTTATTACAAAAATTCGTCAAAATTGGAGGCTACAACCATGAGCAACCCTCCCACTTTTCCTCCTCACTTGGAATCTCATTTAGTTGCTCTGGAAAAGCAACTCACAAGCACTCTGTCCTGACTCACTGAACTTGAGCAGCGCCCTCTAAACCCTTGTTTTGACAACAAGTATATCCCTGGTAAAGGGAGTATTGTTTCTTTTTGTATGTTTGCAAAGCTGCCATGGATGGTGCAACGGACAAGCAAAAAGTGCAACACATCCTTCCTTGTTTAAGTCGCATATAGCAAGAAATGATAGTTTCTTACCTGGACCCTCTGCACACCTTTGCAGAGGTGAAGTAAGCTCTTATAACTGAATTTGGATCAAAGCAAAGTCTATACAGGGAAAAACAGGCCTTTATGCGCATTAGTATGTATGAGGGTGAATCAACCATTGACTTTGCTGAACGGTTTTATTTCGCTACACAAAGTTTGTCAACCTCAAAAATGATTATCCTTGATGATGCTATCGCTTCCCTGTTAACTGGGTTAGTGTCTCAGCCTTCTCTATCCAGACATATCATATCAGTGAAACGCCACTTCACAAACATCCGTGATATTAAAGAGGCTTTGTTATAAGTGGCTGATTTCCGATTATGTGTTAACTCAAATGACGCTGAGGTGAAACCTTCAACGTTAACCATTGAGGAGCTTCTGCTTGCTGAACAGAGAGTAGTTATCTCACCTGTGTCCCTCCCCCTGCTAAACTTGTTCTCTCAATGCGTTTTACATAAAAGGATATTACTCCTTCTTATGTATAAAAGCCCTGTAAAGTAGTACCAACCATACACACATACAAGACCTCTAACACTGCTGTGCCTACCCCTCCAGCTAAGCTGGTAATTGCGAGCCCTAAAACTATTCCATCCTCTCTGGCCACCTCTCCTACCCCCATCGTGGCCTTGCCAGTTGTTGAGAATACCTTTGAGGACGAATCTGAGGGTGGTGATGATGTTGTTGGTTAAAACATATTGGGAGCTCCTTCAGAGGTAGAGGTTCCTGATCATTTGAATGCTGGAGGAGTAAATGAGACCACCATATCTGAGGAAACGTACCTCAAGCAAATTCTAGGGTTTCCCAAAGTTATTGACACTGCCAGCGATGGTGATCACTTCATATCTACCTTAGTTTGACCTATTCAGCAGGTTCATACCATGTAATCCATCCTGGATAAATACCCCATGACTGCTTGGAAGCTTAACTCCACTTTCCAGCTCAAGGAAGTCATAGCCTTGTCACCTAACTTTTTAGGACCCTCACTAAGGTTAAACTGGTTATTCAAAAGGTTCAAATCATGGCCATCCTGGACATGGGCTCCCTCAGTAAACGTGATCTCAACTAAGCTGATTAAAAAGATAAAGCTAGCATCTGACTTATAGTACACGCAAGAATTTGGAACCGCTGGCTCTCACAATATCCGTGCTATTGGGGCATACTATTCCCTTCCCATCCGAATTGGGATTCTTTTCCTGTCAGCCTCTGCTGTGACTTTAGATAGTAAAGCATATGATATGCTCATTGGCACTCGATTTATGATTGAGTATGAAGGAATAATAAACATGAAGCAAGGGGTCATCTTGTTACTCAACTACAAAGTCCCCTTAGTCTTATCCAATAAAGAACTCAGCAAGCACAAATACTTTTGACTGGTTGAATATCCTTTTTCAGCTATAACTGTGCCATATTCCACTTCAGGTCATAATACAAAGAAATTGCCCAATTCAGTGGATGCCAGGGATGGTATCCCTTTTTATGCAGCAGATGAGGTCTTAATTAAGCCTGGGGAACCAAGAGTGGATGACACTAAAATCACACTACAAATTCCACATCATTGTTTATTGCACCTCATAAGTATTGAGGGTGTTAGCCCCTTGGAGCCTTGTGTCTTGCCTGGGATACTAGACTCAGCCTATCAGAGGCCAATTAGCATTCTATTGGGAAATCTCACTGTGAAGGACATGATTAAATGGAAGCACCAGGAGATTGGAAGAGGATTCCTACTCCCAGTAGAGGACGTCAAACATATCCACTCCATTGGCTCTATGGCGGATTTGGGCTTACCCATGGATAACATGGTGTGTACCTTTCCCAATGTTCATATTTCAGATAAAATAACCCCAGAGGAGTTGGAGAAAGTTCATACCTTGCTGGATAAATATAGTGACATCTTTTTTAAGTCAGATACCAATTATGGCCACATGAAGGGCTGGTGCCACTCCAATGATGTGGGTGATGCCTGGCCTATTAGGTTTAAACCCTACTTCAATTCAATAGTGGAGGAGCAACGAATGAGGACGGAGCTCCAGAAGTTATTAGATGCAGGTTTACACGTTAATTCCCAAAGCCCTTGGTCTTCACCTCTCTTTTTATAAATTAAAAAACGGAGGTCATTGGATAGCATGGATTACTGTAGGTTGAATAGCCTCACTAAGTAGGATAGCTATCCTATCCTTTGCATTGATGACGCCCTGGCTCAACTCTCTGGCTCTAACTTCTTCTCCGCCATAGACTTGGCCAGTGGCTATTGCCAAGTGAACCTTTCTCCTCAAGATCAGAGAAATGCGCTTTTATTTGCAGTTAAGGTCTCTTCCAACCCACACAACTACCCCAAGGGTTGTGCAATGCGCCCGCCTCTTTTCCAGTGTGCAATGAATCACATCTTGCAGGACCTCAAATTAACTTGTGACATCGTCTATCTTGATGACATCACAGTGTTCTAAAAACTTTCAATGAACATCTTGATCGTTTGAAGGAGGTGTTTCAACGGTTATGTAAGTCTAATATTAATCTGAAGCCCTCAAAGTGTACCTTCTTCCAAAGGAAACTAGATTTCCTTGGTCGCTCCATTTCCCAAGAAGGAATTCAACCCATGCAGGACAAGGTTGAAGTCATCTCAAAGATGCCGCTTCCTAAAAATTTATGGGATATTCAGGTATTTCTAGGGATGATGGGGTATTATCATCAATTCATCCCTAAGTTCGCCCAACTCAGTGAGCCCCTTGTCCAACTATTAACCAAAAATGCCCCTTTCTATTGGGGTGCTGAGCAAAAGGCCGCTTTTGAAATGATGAAACAAGTATCACAGCAATGTCCTATCTTATGGCACCCAGATTATAATAAAACCGTTTATCTTGTTTACAGATGCCTCATACTACACCGTTGGGCCATATTAGCCCAATTAAATGAAAACGGTGTTGAGCATCCAGTATCCTATTTTAGTAAGATGCTGTCAAAGGCAGAACTCAACTACATTGTAGCAGAGAAGGAGTGTTTGCTGTTCTTTTAGCTGTGAAGCACTACCGCACTTTTCTGTATGGAACCACCTTCACTGTAGGTATGGACTACGAATCTCTAAAGTGGTTACAGAGCGTGAAGGATCCTACTGGTCGGCTAGCTCGCTGGGCTCTCAAGCTCCAGCCTAAGACATGAAAATTAACACCATGCTGGAACCCATCATTTAAGTGTTGATGGGTTACCTCGGCTACCAGTCCTTCACTTGGATAATAGTGAGGCAGAGAGGTTACATGACCTCTTAATGACTTTCAATGGATGGGAGGATGAGGATGAGCCTGTTCAGAAGATGTTAGCCTTGCACTCCCATAACACCAAAGCTGAAAATGGGAAGTTGTATATGCAGGTGGGGACAAATTGGCTTCCTTACCTTCAACCCTCGGAACGAGTACCTACTATACTAGAAGCTCACTCCACCCTAGGTCATGGAGGGGCAAAGAAAACTTATGAGTGGATCAAGAACCAATACTATTGGGATGGAATAATGGAAGCTATTTTTGACGTCTTGAAAGCTTACCTTACGTGTAAAAAGCAATCCAGTTTCAAGACGAGATACCAGTATCAGCCTACTACCCCTCAACAACCATTCCACACCATTAGTTTGGATGTAGTAGGTCCCCTTCCTCAGTCTACTAGTGGAAACAAATTTATTCTAGTAGCTATTGACCATTTCACCAAGTGGATGGAAGCAGTGGCTCTTCCTGCCCAAACTGCTAAGGCCACCGCTACTTTTTTACTCCAACACATTTTCACATGTCACAGCTGCCCCCAAGTACTACTCTGCAATAATGGTAAGAACTTCACCTCCAGAGTAGTCAAAATCCTGGCCACATTTATGGGAGCACAACAACTCTTCTCAGCTCCATATAAACCCTCCACAAATGGAACTGTGGAAAGAGCAAATGGGACATTGGTTTCTATTCTTCAAAGAATGGCCTCCTCCGATCTACTTCACTGGGATCAATTCCTACCCAATGCAATTATGGCCTAGAAAATCAGTTATCACCGGGTTTTGAAAATGACCCCTTTCTGAGCCTTGTATGGGTGGGAACCAGGACTATCTGCCCTCTTAGTCAAAGATTTATTTTCCTCTAGAGTTGAGGAACCTGAGAAGGTCATGAGAAGATTGGCTCAGCGCATCAAGTAACTCCAATCTGAGGCAATGACCAATTTTAGCAAAAACTGTGATTAAAGAAGGCCAGGCGGCAAACGAGCTTAGAATCCCCCTTCCTATATTATAAGTGTCTGACATGGTATTATACTACCATAACCACATCACTCCTAGAAGCGGTAAGCTTGGAACAATTTTGGAGGGTCCCTTCACCATCACATACAAGAGAGGAAATGAATATTCCATAAAGTTGCTAGTTACTGGTATTACCATTAATTGGATACATAGCTGTTTACTCTCGGCCCTACTTGCCCCCAACATTCTTGAGGGGGTGATGTCAGACTTTGACTTTGCAGCTGAAAAGAAGAATGTTTTAGGTCAATCTCAGCCAGAAAAGGGAAAGGTCGGCCATTTGAAAATATCTGAGGATTTTAAAAGTAATTCTCACAATAATAAAACCAACACTATCAAAAATTTCAACCAAAAATCCTTGGCTGATTCTCTGTGGAACCAGTAAACTAGGGTAACATGAGTTTGAAACCTCTACAGGCACCAAAAAAAATTGAATGGTCATATTACTCTGACCACGTGACAAACTTTGGGGCTACCATTGGAAGGCACTCCCCACACCTTCTCAAAGTCCTTCAACACACCTACATGGGGACACCCCCTTTTATAGGCTTGGTGGGGTCCTCTAAGGTGCAAGAAATTTCTCAGGTGATGATTGGCTCAAGTTTATAAAAACGTTACCTCACAGTATGTTCAGGCCAATCACAATTCCTCTTCTTTTGCTCCGCTGCCCTGAAGCAAGTTCCCAAGTTGTGATATGCTATTCCTGCATATTACCTAAATTGGAAGCATTGAGGCTATTCCAAACTTATCCCCAAATTCCCTCTGACCTTTTGAAAGTAGTATAAATACCAATAATCAAAAATTGGAAAGCATAGTTTTTTCTTATACTCCCACGCCCCTAATAAAAACAACTAAAAATCAAGTTTTTATTAGCATTAGATTATAATTTTATTGAAAGTTTTTGTGGAATCCAGCGGCGTAAGCACCAGCGAGCACATAAGAGCTGGATTCCTACACTTACTACATCAAATGCTTTAGTCAGGGGAATAACTTGATGTTGATAAGTAGGGTTGGTGGCTCCATGGCTTTTACAAATGTGACATGAGTTAAGGGTCTCTCAAATGAATTCAGTCATGCTATTCCAATAATATTGGGTTTTCAACCATGCTTGAGTTTTCTTTAACTCTCTATGACCTACTTGTTCATGTCCCTCCATAACAGCATGAAATCTTGAGTTTGGGTGCAAAGAGGGTAACCACTTGGATTTGACCTATTTATAAAAGGCTCCTTCTCAAATCATGGTATCTTTGGTGATATCTTTTAAAAGCTAATCCTCTTCAGATTCTTGATCCCACAAGTCTGGTAATTCAATAAGATCATATAGGCATTCTTCCTTTCCCAAATCTAATGTAAGTATAGGCATTTGGGACAGACCATCAGCATTTTGATGTTGACCACCTGAATGATGCACAATAGAAAAATCGTAATTTTGTAATCTTAAAGCCCAATGGGCCAATATTCCATCAGGATCCTTCATATTTTGCAAACATCTTAAAGAATAATGGTCAGTGATAAAAGTAAAATGGTTACCATATAGGAAATGATGGAAGTGCTATAGCTAGAATAACCATCAAACACTCCCTCTCCTTTACACTGTAGTTTCTTTCAGCTTTGGACAAAGCTTTGCTATAAAATGTGATGGAATTATCATTTAGCTCTTCATCACACTGGGATAAAATTGCCCCAATAGTGACATTACTTGCATCAGTATGCAAGAAAAAAGGATTATTGAATTGAGGATGAATTAAAACAGGTGCCTTAGTCAAGGCCATTTGCAGGGAATTAAACGACTGTTCCTGAGCTGAACTCCACTCAAATGGCACCCCTATTTGTAACAAATGTAATAACAGTTCAGCCATATCAGCAAACTTAAGTATAATTTGCCAATAGTACCCAAACATGGCAAGAAAGACTTTGATATCCCGCAGAGAGGTTGGAGGAGTCATTCATAAAAAGCTTTGATTTTGACTGAGAGGGGGTGAATCCCTTTAGCTGATACTTGGTTTCCTAAAAATTCTATTTTTATTTTGGAAAAATGAACATTTGGAATGTTTTAGCTTTAGGGAAGAATTTTGAATTTTCTTGAAAGCTTCTTTTAGATGACCCAAATGTTCAGTAAATGTTTTGGAAAATACGGTAATATAATCCAGATATACCAAAACACAAGTAAGCTTTAAGCCCATAACATACTATCCATAGCCCGTTGGAAAGTGGCTGGCACGTTGCTCAATCCTTGTGGCATATGGGTTGGTTCAAATAAACCTTCACTGGATACTAGTGCACACTTAGCTTAGTCTTCCAAGGATAACTCAATTTTCCAGTATCCACTGGCTTAATTTATTGCAGAAAAATAAGTTGAGCCAGCCAACAACTGAAGGGAATCATCGATTTGAGGTAAAGGATAACTATCTCGTTGAGTGTTAGAGTTCAATCTATGATAATCCATTGCCACTCAATGGGAACCATCTTTTTTCTTAATTAAAAGCAATGGAGAGGCCCAAGGACTATTGAAAAGTTCTAATAATCCAGCCTCCAATAGTTGATACAATTTTTTGTTAACCTGGGCTTTCTCCACTTTAGACTTACAATAAGGCTTGGCAAAAATAGGAAGGTGATTGCTAGTTTCAATGGAGTGTATTACTCCTTTCATTTTATCAAAATCATAAGTATTCTTGGCAAAAATGTCGTAGTATTCTTCTAATAATTGAAGTACTTGTCTCTCTTATTCCTTATGAGGTATTTTCCAATTGCAGGCCCCACAGTAAGAATTTCCCAATCACTTTCCAGCCCAAAGTCTTGTAGACTTCCAAAAGGTTTAACATCATAGATTCAAGATAAGGTTAATAACTTGACATAAGCAATTGGATGGTTTTTCTCTACCATTTTCAGTTCATTGGTAAGGTTTGCCACTAAAACAGATAATGATCCAGAATAATTATAATTCAATATCCCAGGATAAGGCAAGCTTTCTTTAGCAGAAAGGTTGAAAATGCCTTGGGCTTGTAACAAATGTCCTTTGGGAATAGAAAAATGATAAAGAAGTTTTATTTAATTGCCTGCAATTTTGGTGGAATGACTAAATTCTCAGGGAGAAAATAAACATCCCTTCTTCAATATCTACCATTGGAGGGGAATTTTATTCAAGAGTCTCCAATATGGTATTGAATATAAATAGACCTTTTAGACCCCTCCAGCAGATATAACCAACGTCAAGTATGAGCATGTTCAGACAAAAGTAAGGGAACTCTATACCCCAAAAGGGAAAGTGATGACTTGGGATAATTAACAATTTCATCAAATTCCTGCAAAAATTGAGTTTCCAAAAGTAGGTTGTAATTTAAATTGTTGAGGACAATAACAGGAATTGTAAAAGTTAACTTCCCAATCTTTAGAGTAAGTGCCAAAAAAGCTCCAATTGACCGAGTACTCTGAGGTCCTGCAGTGCCATATCATTCATAATGGGAAATATTGAGTGTTGACTTGATCCGCTTGATAAATTTTGATGAGACAACATTCACTGGGGATCCAGTGTCAAAGATAGCCTTAGCATTGACTTGATTCACTAGAAAGTCAATGCGTGTAATGGTGTTTCCAAACTGAGAGGTTAAAGCCAACAAGGAGGGCAAGGAATAGGAGGAATGTTCATCTTTATTATACTCCACAGGGCTTTGAAGTTCTTGTTGCATATTCATATCATTATCAATGTGGAGAATCTTATTGTGTTTATCCTTTTTCTTTTTCTCATCATCTTCTTTCTTATAACAATGATCTTCAGAATGGAAATATTGATGACAGTAGTTACATTTGACCGCTCTAGTATTCTCAGGCACAGCGTAAATTCTAGGGCAAATAGGTCTTGAAGAATTGTAAACTCAGGGTTTTTCCAAAAATTGAGGAGGCAATTCCAACAAGACCTCCTTGATGTTTAACATAATTCTGAAATTCTTCTTTATGCTGATAAGGTAAACTTTAATCTGAGTCCTATAAGTAAAAGCAGACATAACTGCAGTAATCGCATCATCCAAATTTAACCTACCACATACTACCAAAGTCTGAGCTTCCCAATAGAACTGATGAGCAAAATCTTTGATAAATTCATTCCAGTGGGGCTGTATACCCATAAAAGCCTGTTTTTGAGAGGATAAGGTTTTCTCACTCCCAAATTCTTTGATTAAAGCTTCTTTGACCTGAGACCTTTTAGAGTAAATCATCAAGTGGTCTACCATTATATCCTTAGCTAATCAGATAAAGCAATTAGGCAAGTACTCATTTTTTGGTGATCCATGGCCTCACTTAGAGCCTTCTCATATAGATAGAGGAAGGATATAATGCTGCCTTCCCCAGAAAAGTACTTGTCTTTAAATACCAGTTTAAAACTCATTGGAACAGTTGGCGGTCAAAACATGCACTCCAGGGTGTTCTGATTGAGCGAAAACATAAGAGTTGGAGTCCAAAGCTTGAGAAGAAAAGTGAGGATAAGGGCTGACAGTCTTGGTACAAATTTCACTAATCCATTGATTCAAAACAGCATGCCCCACTTTCTCACCCAACCAATGAGATAGCTCATAAATTTGCTCCTACTGTGCATTGTACTTAAGTTCCAGTGTTTCAATTATTGCTTGGAGCATCTCATCTTTTGATTTGTAAGATTGTAGCAGGATGTCTGTGTCCTTTGCCCATTTACCCAGATTGCACAATTTGTTGGATAAAGACTGAAGTGACAGAAGGGGATCAATCATTACCCCATCAGGTGTTAAGTTACACTCTTTTGCCACTTTGTAAGATCGCTCATGTAAGCAGTCCATCATGCTCAATAAAGCGTCAATTTGTTGAAGGGATCCTGAATGCCCATCAGCACCTGGGGGTCCCCAAGGTCCATCTGCACCTGGCAGTCCTTAGGGCCCTTCAACTCTGGGGGGCCCACGGGGCCCATCAGCGCCAGGAGGTCCATGTGGACCTTCACTCCCAGATGGACCACGAGGTCCTTCAACCCCAGGAGGACCCATAGCTCCAGAGGTTTTTTTACTTTGTTGACTTAGAATTGAATTCTGGAGTACAATTTCTCTAATTGGAAAAGATGGTTTTTAATTTCCTCCACCCTTTAATTACTATGCTCAGAGAGTTGGGAAATACCCTCTTTCCATTCTTAGTGAATTTCCTGGACTTGCTTCAGAAACTGTACATCAACAAAACTGGACATTCTTTGGTCAAGCTGAATAAGCTGTTGATGTACTTCATTGAGAATGGTCTGATTATTAATGATGGCATTGCATAAATCTCTGCTAAACTCAGAGGCAGATTTGAATAATTTGATATCATAATTATTTGAGGAGGGGAGGATACCCCAGTGGTAGAATAGGGACCTCTACCGCTGCCTCCCCAAGTTCAATTCTGGTATAGGAACTTTGGGTAGGGGACAATTATGACTGTGTTGGCGTTGTGCATTAATGCCCCAAACTGAGATAGCAAATAGCAAAGGCGGTCCATGGAGTTCCTGGCCTATCATACACCGTGAATGGAGGTTTTTGGATTTTATCCTCCTTTCCCATTTCTTCACTTTCCCTTAATTGGTGCAGTATAATCCCCAGGTCAGCCCACCTCAAATAAAATGATTTTCTAAGTCAAAAAATAATTATTTGAGGACTGGAGTCCTTCTAGTAAATTAAGCATCCCTTGATGATGCATTCTCACTAACAATAATAATTTTGGTATAAGGTAGGGTGTACAAGCTGAAGCAAGTATTGCTTGATGCCAATTTCTGGCATTTGGGAGGTTTGCAACACTTCCTATAAGATATAGGGTACATCATTGAAATGAGATTGAGTGGAATGGAATCCAGGAATTAAGGCCCCCTCAAGCATTTGATTAAAATTATTTCATAAATTCTTGGGCGTGATTTGAAAGTTTGTTGTAAAGCTTAAGTTAGGATCATAAAACTCTAGGTTGGCATTAAAGTCCAATGCAGATGGTACCCTTGGGATTTTGGTTCTAGTTGAATGGACCCAATGTAAAATACTGCCTTGCTCATAATCTTGAGCTTCTTCAGGCAAAAAATGAGGATCCATAGTAGTTATTGACATTTTACCTGGTGCATAACTCAGAGTACCCCTTTAGTGAGCATCAATCTGAAAGTTTTGAATTACACTTCCAATGGGGCAGGTTTTCTCTTGAAAAAACTTAAGTGGATTCTCCCAAAAAGTGATAAATAAAGCAAAGACAGGTTAATATTTGACCTAGTTTTTATTATTGGGAAGATGGAATATTTATAAATTTTTTATTTTACAGGATTTATTTGATCTAATTAATCACTGAGCGATTAAATCTTTTATCCCTTGATTGGATAGAACTGAACATTCCTATCAACCTTGATATATTTAAATAATTTATGATCTCCTTCTGATAGTGCTGGGGGAATTGATGGAGTAGAATTTTCAGAAATGAAAGAATTTGGTGAAATCCTGATAGTCATTGTCAATTTTTAGTATGTAATTGGACCAATCAAGTTAAAGAAATAACCTCAACCTCTTACATAAATCTTTATGCTTATTAATCAACCAAATAACAAACCACTTATCTAAAATTATGATTTTTTCAAATTAAGTTTTATATACCATTTTATACTTTGTATATAAGCTTTATTTGGATTTTTATAATTAAAAATAAAAACCCAATATATGTTGTTTACCTGATTCATAAACTCTTTGTAATAAGCTTAATTAATATTGTTTCATTTGTTTTAAGAGAAATATGGAATATATAATTACATATATGTACATTAATCTTAATTATAGAATGTAATTAAAAACATTTTCAACTAGATACTAACTGATTTAAAATTAAATTAAAGACAAGGATCTGCAAAATGAACTGCCTTTCTTTAATAAATTTCAAATATTTGATGTATTTGGAGCTGTTTATTATAAGTTAACATGGGATAGGATATTTGTTATTCTCTTACTCTTAAAAAATTAAATTAAAGACATTTAAGATATACTCTATAAGCTATCTGGTTATTGTTACTCAAAGTTTGGTAAAAGCAAATCCAACCAATCTCTTAAAACCTAATTTACCAGTTGTCTTCCTTTATAAGTTAAATGAATAAATAAAATGATGTTATCATAGCATTAAAATAAAAGAAATTTACAGAATATTTTGAAAGATACCTAACTAAGACATATGTATGCTCTTTAGCTTTTTACTATAAAGTAAAAGTTATACTCTTTTTCTATGTTTGTTCATACATAACTCTGAAGCTACTGGACCAATTTGGATGATATTTTAAAAAAGAGGATGCCTACTTGGGTCCTATTTTACTCTTGTAAGGATTAGTCCAGTATCTGACCATTAATTTAGTATGTATATTAAAATGGACTAGAAATGATAGATTTCATTTGTGGGACTAGTTCATTGCTAGATAAACTTATTTCTGGAATTGGCAAAGTAATAGCTTAAGATAAAATTTTATTAAAATGTATCAGAAGTGATGATGGCCAATTGTAAGCCTAGTTCATTGCCAGGTAAACTTGATTTAAGCATTGGAAAAGCTATAGCTTCAAATCAAATTTTTTATGATATGTATCCTATGGCTGAGGGTATGTTCAAAATCCATGCAAGTATGAGATCATAGCACAATAAGCTAAAACCATTATAGATGCCTATCACTTTTGCATTATTTGACCAATAAAATAAGCTAAATTTTGATAAAATGATTATTGTAGATAGTGATCAGTAAATTTAGCATAGAGTGACCAGTAAAATCAACTTAAGTTAATAAAATAAATTAATTGTATATTTGTTTATGAGACACTATAAATAATATATATACAATGATTTTTACTTTTATATAGAAATTATGAGGGCTCAAAAATAATATATAGAGATAGTAATTTTTATAAATAAATTGGGAAAAGTACCACTGTTAAAAATATAGTGAACTAATTTTGGAAAAAAACTGGCTTTAAATTTTTTTGGAAAAAAATTGCCTCCAAAAAATTTTGGAAAATAATATCCTTCAGAAAAAGGCACTAAAAAGTATAACTTAATTGAGAAATTATGAACTCTCAATAAAACTTTTGAAGTTGGTGCAGTATTCCAACCTGAATTATAGAATTTTGCTCACAAATACAAATTACAGCTAATATTGGATCAGGTCCAAGTGTAAACTATAAGAAACTTAGAATATACAGTGCTGAGTTTATATATTATAAATGGTTATTTTAAGTCAGTTTATAATATGGCACTGAATTCAAAAAGGGTTTTGTTGAGTATTCATAATATTTTTTTATTACTTCATTTTTAGAGCCTTTTTTGAAGGAGGTTCTTTTTTCTTATTTTTTATAGATATTATAAAAATATAAAATTATATTATGACTCTATAGTCCATATACTTATTGGTAAGCTAGTTCAAAAAAATCATTTCCAGACTTCTGAGTAACCTTTGCAACAGAGGCAATTATACTCTAAACAGTATTGCTGTTAGCTTAGGATAAACATAATTCTGCTTTTGTTTATGTTTTATTATTTTAAAATTTAAAAGTTTCTCATACTTTTCTGCTGCCATACTATCAAACTATTATTTTATAGGCAGCTTGAATTTGAAATGATTTATAATCTATAGTTATGTTATTATAAGGTTAGTTGTTTAAAAAGCAATAGGATGCAGCATTCTGTGTTTGATACTAGGTAACTTCCAATCATCTTCCATTAAAAGTAACTCAAGCTAATCAGTGGTATAAGATAGTCACTAGTCAGCTTTACATCAATCCTTACCATTTTCTGTTGAGCGAGTTTAAGCACACCATCTTTAATTCATATAGTGAAAGGTTTACATCTTAAAGTCATAAAAATAGAACTTTGTTACAGTTTTAATTTAATAACTATATATCTTAAAAACTGTATGATTCAGTAGTATAAAACAATTATAGCTTAATATTTATGTATTACTTAACTTACTGGGCTGCTAAGCTTAATTAATATGCTTATTTACTCTATAGTATAACAAATATTACCAATCTTATCAAAATATACATTCTTGTTAAATTTGTACTGGTTTCTCATGACTCCCCTTAGGGAAGCAAAAGCTAAAGCTAACTCCTGGTCATTTTTTGTGGAGGTTTCTATGGCAAAAGCACACTTACCCCTAAGAGAATTGTGAAATTGAATTTAAATGATCAACTTTCTTTAAAATCGGAAAAGCTAATGTTATAAACTACAGAAACACTTTTTAAAGTTTAAATGGTATACCGAAAGATTGCATTATAACTCAGGGATGGCTATGAAATTAAATTATAATCTAAAATTTAATGGAACTTGAGGCAACGTAGCTAAACCTCAACTCTAAATAAAATAAAAAGTGGCCATTCTCCTTGAATAACTAAAAAGTTTATAAGCTGACTTAAATCAAATCTGAATATTAGTAACAGTATATTTTATATTCTTAAATGGTATATGTTTCTTAAACAATAAAGTAAAGTGATGTCCAAACCCGAAAAATGGGTAGCTTTAATAATGTAATTTAGCGCAGACAGTGTGTTTGTCTTTATAAAAAGGGTCTAAAATATTTGCAAGAAAACATTCTTTAGTATCACCGAAGCTCAACCTTTAATTTGCCTTGGACCTCTTCACGGAGTCGCATCTGTAAAACATTGATTTCCTCATTTGTGACGTTCCTAAAGTAGCGCAAGGTTAGTCCAATAAGATATTTTACAGATCGATGATTTGGGATTAGCAGATAACTAAAATTAAGCTAACTAGGACATATTAAGGCAAAAATAGACATATTATACTAAAAGAAGAACCAAAATATTTTAATATATATTTTACCTTTCCATTGAGCGATAAACAATGCGATAGCATAATGACTTCCGGCCTGTCTTGGGGTGTACATAAGCATCCACCTAAATATAATTAAAAATCAATTTACGCATCTGGGTTTATTTCAAAAAAATGTTATATTAAATGACATACCTGAGTTACAGACTCAACAAAATCGCCAGCAATATCTCTAACCAGATCAAATGAATCGTTGGCTTCGAATTCTAAGGAAGGGCACCAGAACGAGATATCTTTAATACAAGGGGGAAACTTGGAAAAATGGGCGAAATATGGGGAGCGCACTTGTTTTTGGTTCAAATTGACTCAGGAACCTTGGATCCTTGCTCCAGAACAGCCGGATGTCCGGGATTTTATGCAATACCATGGCCAGTCGCTCTAGGCCAAGTCCGCACGCCCATCCCATGCTTCCGCATCTCCCTGACATGTAAGCCAAAACTTGTGCTTGATAGCAAAATACCTGCCTGGTTCAAAATCTTCTGTTTAAGAATCCCACATCCTAAAATTTCTAGCCAAGTCCCTTCATAAAATATTTCTGCTTCCCATGATGGAGAGGTGAAGGGGAAAGTTGACTCGACCCATCGGATCTCAAGTGGCTTGCAATTGGCTGCGCTGCCAGCCCCACCAAACAGCTGATAGAGTATATTGTTAAGGGTACTTTTTAACTGCTGTGCTACTATCTCAACCTTTTCCAGCCGATGTTCTTCTTGAATTGGGTTACTTGCGCTTAGCTGAGATAGTTCGCTTGTAGGATCCGAAACTTTGACCCCCTCAAGTATGTTAGCTTCGCGGGGACCTGATTCAAGGAGGTTGTTTCGATCAAACAGCTGCACACACTCCATCTGGTGGAATACTGGATAATGGGTGCGGTCAATCTCATCTCGCCGGTAGACATCCGCCGTGATCGTAAATTTATCAACGTTGGGGTATGTATATACATCTGGCTCGTGCGTCGTAGTATGTGTTCGTAGCATATGGCTTTTGTTAAAAAAGAAGGAGTCTGACTTTGCCCTTCCGGGATGGTCTGGTCCAATTAGAAGCCTGTCAAAATTATCCTCAACCTTGACAATGGGCGAAAATTTGTCATAGTGCGTATACCCCTCTAAAAATGAGTGGATCCTTTCTTTGAGTTGGCAAAGAGGATGCGCAGGGTCATTATGAAGGTTCTGGCCTATTTTACTCAAGATGGCGGATGACATTTGTAAACTCATCCCTGCGATAAAGGACACCTTTGAATTCTATAAACTCCTGGTCATCGGCACTTGCGATTTCTATATATATCTTGGTTAGGTTAAGCAGCCACATAATAATATCAAGCTTAGCAAAATCAGTAAGTCTCTCACCTCCTTTATAAGCGGCGGAGAAGTTTCTTCTGGCTTGAAATGCGGCCTTATCAGATTTACACAAACGCCAGCTCAAAATCGAGTTCCTGCCTAGAGGAGCCAAGGAGCAAAAACTTCTTTGCGAAATAATCATCAGCTCCTATTTAAAACTTTAATTTAATTATTATAAAACAAATTTTTTTAAAATAAAAAATAAAGAAATAAAACATTTAAATAGATAGCTGTAAAACATCTAACTCGCTTCTTAGACAAAAAACATAAGGTTAAAAGTCTTAAACATTGCACTAAAACGGTAATCAAACATCTAGTTTTCAAGCCTATCGACATTCTTCAAAGGAACCACATTGAACCCTTTCTACTCACGAAATTAAACCAAATCGTTGAATAAAGACAATAAAACAAAAAGTAGTCTCGAAGAAATCAAACTAACCTAAAAATCTCATCCTACTTCATGCTCTTTCAAACCAACAAATATTCTAATTCAAGGTGTAACTCCGATACCAACCTTACCTACCAAAAGAAAAGTCACACAATATGCTATACGTTTAACGCGACGTTCTGCTTTACAATTATTTTATGTACGCGTTACCAATACCGCCACCTATATTCCCCAGTTCTGACAAAATTGAGAATTTAACTATCGATTTATTCATTTCTTACACAGAAATATTTTATTACAGCTCGGAGAAATAATTTCCACTTCAATTCAGTGCAGTGGTTCCCAAACTTATTTCGCCGACGAACCCCTTCTCATTACATTATTTCGCCGACGGAATCCAAGTGAAATAACTCTACACAACTGCATAATACCAAAATTACAAATTTAACTTCGATGTCTTTTTTTAGTACTAGATGGTCCCACCTTTAACTTCGATGTCTTGATTGGTGAATAGCGACGTAAAAACAAGGTATAGATAAAGCGTTTTGAGATTTTAAGTAAAATTTATTGAGGATATTTTTTAAAACAGTGGTTCCCATAGTGGTCCATACAGACCCCCAAATAATTTTAACTTGCTACGGACCCCCTCAACAGTTCCATGGACCCCTGAGGGTCAGTACGGACCACTTTGTGAATCACTAATCACTGATCTAGTGTATGTGAATAAGTTGATATGATCTAATTCAATCTATGACTTCTATCAAATTTTGGACTATCCCACCAATTTGATTGAAGCTAAACTCAAAAACCCTAGGTATTTAAGTTAAGCTTTCAATTCAAGTTCATTTTCATATCAGATTGACTATCTAATATAACTCTGAGTAGTCTGATCATTGTCATAAAACTGGTAGATAAGATGATGAATGATTGTATATCTTACCATTTCAATATTACCATTTTATCATGAAAATATCCTATAGATTTTACTCTCAACTTCTTTTCAGTATAAAACTAGTATAGTGGCTTTATCCAGGTCAGAATTAAGTATGGTCTTAACTATCCTAGATTTTTTAAATGCATTATCTTCTTGTCCTGATATAAATAAGACATTGTAAAAATTAATTTCTGTTCCACATCCCTAAACTACATGATTAATTCAACTAAACATGGCACATATATATCTTAAGTAATGAGAGAACCAATATAGGACAGGTGCTTTTTTATACAATCCTTTTGGGAGATTTCTTTATATCTACAAAAACTATTGGACTAGGTTAATATGGCAACTTGTTGTAATAAAATGGTCCTTTCCAATGGCTGACAAAGATGTTTGGAAGGACTACCCAGATAACTGTCAAGAGTAAGAAAAATGTTCCTGAGAACAGGTAGTTTGTCTGCATATCACCATAACTTGGGTTACTCAAGCTTTGCACTACAGTCAATAAGATGCACAGACCCAGTAGTACTTTTTGGTTTAAAAGAAAGAACAAAGATGCAATTGGGTGCTGTGTTCAGAGTTTTGGTCTTGATAGTAAGGTTTTATGTTATATTATATCTTTATAAATAAATTATATAATAAGTGCAAATTTTATTCATTTGTATTGAATAAGTAGTTTTAATTAAAGTTTATGGTAACTTTTCTCCCTTCTTATAGTATAACTTTGGTGCTTACATAGACTTTTCTAAGTCTGTGTACTTTGCAATTAATTAAAATTTAAGTTTTAGCAAATAGATAAAAAAGTGAAATGATGAATCTTTCTTTTGCTTTGATACCTAAATCAAAGCCAAATTCAGATTTTTTAAAACACAAAACTTGACCGCTCAATCAAACCAAAGCTTACCAATGTTGATGCAATTGACGCCTGTTGCCCCAGCCTGGGGTGGTGGTGCGTCACCATCTGGCATCTTTCAGCAGCCACTGAAGCACACCCAAGCTGGCTCTGCTAGCCCTCCCAATGCTACCAGGCATTATGTCCCCCTCAGGACTTGGCCCACTACCTCGCAAGCTCTCAGGTGGTGCTCTGGAGCCCTTTGGTGCTCCCACAGAGTAATTTGCATTTTGGCCTCTGGGTCAAATATGGGAATTTCTTCCCATATGCAAGCACGGCCATCATTGAGATGGCCATGGCAGTTTTCAAACCTGCCAGCTATATTGACTTCTGCCCCTTTAAGGGGTACTTTGACCTCAGCTTCCACTCTGAAGCTGATGCAGTGGCAGCAGCCAAGCTGCAATTAATATATAAAAAAATTCCTTTGCCCACTGTTTGCACCCAGCTCCCAGATGAGGCCACTTTGGTGGTCCAGTTCACCAGGTTGCCCTCCTTCCTTTCCCCTGAACGCCTCCACCATGAGCTCATGGAGGGTTTGGCCATTTACAATGCAGACCCCATGTTGCAGTTTGTGGTGCCTCATGGGCAGATCATTTTGCAGGCCCTTGCGCCTTTGTGATAATCTGCCCATTTCATTGTGACACCCACCTCATAATTCCTCCCTGCACCGTGATCAGGTCCACCCCTGATCATCCTTTTTGGGCACATGTCAAAAATGGCTGCACCATCTGCCCCTTGTGTTTCAAGCTTGATCACTTGAAGTGCAAGTGCCCTATGGCTTCTGCTTCTTCCTCTTCCACCTCTCCTCCCTCCGGTGCTGCCTCAGTGGCTGCCTCACCCCAATTTTTCAAATGGGGCGTGATCCTCCCACCCCCAACCTTGGCAAATTCTGGCATGGCTTCCAAAGCTGCAGCCAATCAAAATTTTAAAAAATTTAAAAATTTGGTCAAATTATGGTGCCCTGAGCTGATGGCTGAAACAGTTTCAGCTGAGCTGCCATGGTTGACAGCTCACGGCCAATCAGGTGCTGCCAACCTGCCAGCTATGGTGGCTGGGCCAGCACTAGCCAATTTAAATCCATTTGAAGCATTCAAATGGATTGATGATTTGGATTGGGCTTATAATGTTAAGCCTGATTTTGCTTTGGAGGAATTCTTTGTCAATCCTCCCAATTTGTGCCCCCACCATTTTCGCTCTAAAAACAGTTATCCAGTTTATAAAAATATAAATAAAATGGCAGTTGAAGCCGCTGCTGCTCCTGCCAACAATCTCCTACGCCAGCAACTCCATGGGGCGATGGAACCCCTGGTTGAGGGTATACTATCCCCAATTTCCCCAATGATTTTGAGGAAGATGTGAAATATGATATTGAGGAGCTCGCTTTTGGTGCGAGACACACTTGCATTGACGTGGCAAAAACCTCTTTTTTTGACCCCAACTATCCCCAAACCCAAAAGTGCATCAAATATTTCACTTGTGTGCTGACTCTCATCACTTTTGCTGAGCAACAACTTGCTCAATATGTTGAGGCAATGGATACCGCTGGCCTCATAAATGAAGAAAACCCGCAGATATACCTCCTCATGCCCCATGTTGCTGATGCCCCTACCCCTATGTTGTCCACCATGGTCTGCCAGCTAAAGCGGGCGCTGGACAAAAGTTTTTCCAAAGCTTCCTCACCTTCTGATATGGCTTCCTAGGCTGATAACCTAGGGTCTATATTAGGAATTTTTTAATTTATGATAATCCCTTTGTTTGGCTCATTTGCAAATAAAGATGCGTGGCAGCTCCCCCTTTTGGGTTGGGCACCACTAGTGCTAAAAAAGAAAGTGAAATTATGACAATTATTAATTTTCAATGATCTTTTTATAGTCAAACTCAAACTTGGTTGGCTTAGCAACAAAATGAGAACAAGAAACCTTGCACATTTTTCACTTTCCCTTTATACCTTGGGATTTTCATGCTTATTGTTTTATTTCTTACCAGATCTAATTTTTCAGCTGGAATAAAACCTTATTCATAGGCTGAGGCTTCCATTTCTTTAAAAGTGGATTCTTTCAATTGTAGGTTGTCAAAGATCTGATCTTTTTATATGTTTGGCATGAGTGGTATTCAGTTTTTCTTTTGATATGAAAAATCAATTGTATTCTCCTGGGGATCAGAATAATTATTTGATTTTAACGTCAATTTTTTTATTATTTGGATTAGCATTATCCTGAATTTGGATGATATAATGATTAGATAATGTCTGAATCGTCACTTCACACCCCTTTAAACTGAAGAACTTGCCAATTTACTATGGGCAATGTATGCTGTTAGGATTTTTGCCCACCTTTTCAGCCTCCTAGGTTATCTGCTGGTTTGTTAGGGGATAAGTCCTGCTAGCAAATGAAATGGATATTTTTTGACCTTGATTTTGGGTCAATAATGACTGAAAATTTCTTGGATAATTTGCCAGGTTAATATCCATTGAGAAAAATCCAGGTGAATGCTTAAGATCTCAGTGGGCAGAGTTACTGGTAAAATAGGGGCATCTGATAGTTGATTGCTTTAACTATCAGGTGTACCAATTGGGATCAATTGGGTTTCATCACTGACTGATTGGGAATTTAATTAGCAGTTGTAAGGCGAGTGATGCCACCTGCAACTAGTGAATTTATCAGTTGGTTTGTGACCTGTCATAATAGTTAAAGAGTTTAATTACTTAGGAAGGACGCTAGCCAAGTGTGGTTGTTTGCTGTGATCAAGCAGGAAACGTTAGGGACACGTTTTCTAGATCTTTCTATTTCAGGTCTTAAGGATGTCTGATGGAGGAATTCCTAACCCAATGGAGAAGACCATAACCAGTAAAGATGTTGTATGGAAGTTCAATGGCAACGGCTGCCATTTCATGGCTGAGGTTCCAACTGAGGAGTTGGGTACTGAATTCCCTCTATAAATTCCCTTACAATTTATATTAAAAAAGATTCTTTCATTTGGGACTTGAGTTCTATTCATCTTTAACAAATTATTTTTCTGGTATACAATAATTGTGGACTCTTTTGTGTATATAAAGAGTAAGAATTGAGGATCCTTAGAAGAGAAGAAGACCTTAGAAGTGAATCTCTGCAGACTCTTTTTAACAAGAAGAAAGGCTGGGAACCTCTGAATCAGAGAGTGGATTAAGTTCAGCTGGAACAGGGTAGAAGTAACTATAGTTAAGATCACCAGTATTTTATAGATTATCACAGGTCTAGCGTTAGATCATATTGGATTTATCTATTCAATTATGGATAATAGTTGTAATAATATTATCAATCACATATATCAATTACTTTTAAGAAACATAAATTGTGCACATACCAAACCGGTGCAGTTAATTTCTGGGAACTATCAATCAAGCCAGTCTTTAACATCGTTGAAAAACCCAAATTAACATTTGGTGCTCACTATAGGGGCCAATAGTTTCCAGATTTTACTATTTGTTGCTACTAAAAGGAATATTTGAGTAAGATACACCAATCCAAGATGTCATATAAGGAAGGAGTAGAAGAAGTTTCCAATTTTGGCAATTATTACTTGGAAAAGTAATGACATTGAAAACAAAAGAAAGAGATTTGTTCTGAGAAGTTTTACTCTTGAAAATGGAACGCAAAGCAGATCACGTTTGACTGCGTTCTCTCAGCTCAGACATGGAGTGACTATTGCAAAAAGTCGATGAACTGAAGAATCAGAAATGTGAATGTGGCCCCTATATGGTGAACAATGCAAAGAAGGTACTCAAGATTTGGGAAAAGGACTTGCAGCCTATAGTGGAACTTTCTAAAGCTGCAAGAGAACCTGTATTACCAGACATCTACTTAAGATAAAGATTTTCAGCAGGGCAAACTTGGGTTAGAATTGGGTCTGCTTGCAATAGCCCCAAGGAGCAAGGTGTCTAGATGAGACACTAGATGTGACATTGGATGATATTGATACGGAAATCAATTAAGAGTATTGGATTCAATACCAATGAAGAGAACAAGGTTAAAAGGAAGTGATTGATCCAAGATAGTGGAGGGAATTGTTTGACCCAATTATATTCAATTAATGAAGTAGAAGATACTGGAGACAAGAATCATCAATTCATGTTGAAATTAGATGAAGTTAACGTTACTATGTCAATCCTCATGATTAGGGATTGTTTCCAGATCTACCAGTGGATTTACATCAATTGTTTCAGATGGCAACAAATGCCAAAAATCATTTTTAAGAGAAAAACAATTAGAGCAATTGAATGGAACTGACAAACAATGAGGATTTCAAAATTTTGTGAGATACAAAGGCTCAAGTGTCAGTTAATAATATATAAAATGAAATTAGGACCTGTTGGAAGAATGACAATTTGGGATTGAAGGCCTAATAGATGGAATCATTTTCAAATATTGCTAAAGATGGCAAGTGTTGCCTATATGTGAAGAAACAGCGCTGCTGGTCTTAAAGTGAAGAAGGTCAATACTAAAAACTAAAAGTATTGGATTAAAAAGAAGACAATTGCAATGTTCCCAAAGGACAGCTGAACCATTGAGATGGTTATGCCCTGAAAATTTTTGGTTAAGTCCTAAAAAGGACCACTGAACCAAAATAAATGGTTAAGTCTTAAAAATAGACTATGAACCATGAAAACTGGTAGGTCAGAGTATACCATGAACCAATTTGCGGGAATAAATAAAAAGATGGACCACTGAATCAAGTGAAGGTCATGTTCCACATAAAAAGAAGGAAAATAAAAATTTATAAAATATGAAAAAAAGAAAAAGAATGAAAAAAGTCATATATATATATATTATAATTTTTTATTGTTATCCTTGACTCAGGGATGATTCCGCCTATATCACCTCTCGGGGGAAGGAGGATGAATAGTATTAGGAGTAAATAAACTGTTGAAATCTATTTGATATTGAACGCTAGCAAGGGCTAGACCTACTTGAAGCCAAGTTCTTTTAGCAGAGGCTGAACCCTGAGATAATGCAACAAGGGGAAGAGAAATTGAGATATTGGTACTTGCTATTTGTGATACCCCAGATTGGAGAGGGAAGCAACAGAACAAGAAGAGGCAGTTGGCAAATAACCTTAAGCAATCACAATTGGGAACTGGAGCTGTAAGATTAGTCTTGAGCGCTTGCTGACAGGATTTGTCAAGAATGTTGGACATGTGAGCCAGCATAGAGCAAGGGATACTAGGCAAAGGTTGCCAAATCATGCCCCTAATCAGAGCCATAAGGGAGAGATATTGATGTGAAGTGCCAGAAACAAGGCAGTCATATGAGGAGCAGATGGCATCCTGAAGGCGATTACTACGAGCTTCTTGGATAAAAAAACAGAATGAACAATGGAATTTGGGGGAGGCTAAAATCTTTGTGGTCCAACTTCAAAAACTTGGCCCATGAAACAAAGGGCATAGGCTGCAACATCTCGATCTAAGATGCTTGAAAGATTGGAGAGGTTCAGAGCTATGGAAAAATCCTCGGTTACTCAGTTCCTTAATTCTGCATAGGTGACATCAAAATTTCTGTGATTTCTAATAGCAAGTTTGGTTGAAAGAACAGCTGGTTTATAGTATTAGCCGAGTCAAAAAAGGAACTCAGTAAGCAAGTCAGATCTGGCATGAAACAATTGACTAATATTGGATGGCATTGCTTCAGGAGGCTCAACAAAAATAGTAAGATTATCCACGAAAGGAGCTGAATCTAGGAGAGTATCAAAGTCTAATTTGGGAACTGATGAAAGAGGGAGAATTGGCCGCAAGTTGTTTGAGATGGTCACTACTATGGTTTCATCAGGATTGGATACTATTTCTGGTATTTCAGTGGAAGGACTACCTACATGTGCTTGACTTGGAGTATGGTAATTAAAGGACCATAGAAGAGATTTCTCTGAGAAAAATGACTCATCAATTAAAAGAACCAGACATCTTCATCAAAAAATTGTCAAGATATTGTTGTTACCAAGAATTTGAATTTGACATATGAGCTGGATGAGAGGGGGGATGTCAAACTTTTTATAATTGTTGGCATTGTTCACTTTGGTTTTAAATAAGTTCTAATTTCAGAAAAATTAATCTCAAATTAATGAGATAAGTTATTCAGAGAAAAAAAATGCAAGAATGATATGAGCCAAAAAGTTATTAAGAGAAAATAACAAGAGAAAATATAATTGATCATTCTTTTTTTTTTTTTTTAGTACTAGATGGTCCCAACCCAAGGGGGGATTCATCGATGTATAATTGATCATTCTTATCTTTCTGTGAGACAGACATTGATGGTAGTAACCTCCTGTCAAGGACGAGAAGGGAGATAAGAAAATTAAGGACGCTGGACCAAGATCCTGAATATGAAATGGGTTGTATGCCCTGACTGGGGGGAAAACTGGCTTTCTGGTACTAGCATTGTCACAAATAAATTTATTAAACCAGCATGACAGTGGGTCATAAGGACCACGCTCTGAGGAGGTGGAAGCAAGGAAGAAAAGGAAGAGACCTGCATGACAAAGGTTGTCCTGAGCAGCGTTAAGTGCAGATTGGCTGTGCTCCTCTAGAAACAAGAAATATTTGACCTGGTCTGAGGCGGCATTCTCCTGTCCTGATCCTATTCTCACTGGAAATCTAGGTAAGAGGGAGGATGTGTTGGTATTTTTGCCCATCTTTCCAGCTTCCTAGGTTATCTGCTGGTTTTTAGGGGATAGTCCCACTAGCAAATGAATCAGATATTGGTTGACCTTGATTTTGGGTCAATAATGACTGGGGATTTCTTAAGTAATTCTCTGGGTTCAGATCTGTTAGGGATCAACCTGGGTGAATGCTTAAGATCTTTTCAGGAAGAGTTGCTGACGAAATTGGTGCATTTGATATTTGATTGCTGATTAACTATCAGGTTTACCAATTGGGATCAATTAGGTTTCATCACTGACCGATTGGGAATTTAATTAGCAGTTGTAAGACGAGTGATGCCACCTGCAACAAGTGAATTTATCAGTTGATCGCAGTTTGTCATAATAGGTAAAGAGTTTCATTACCTAAGCAGGTCGCTAGCCAAATGTGGTTGGTTTGCTGTGATCAAGCGGGAAACGTTAGGGACACGTTTTTGGTTTTTTCCATTTCAGGTCTCAATGATGTCCAATGGTGGAATCCCTAACACAATGGAGAAGACCATCATCAGTAGAGATATCATAGGGAATTTAAACGGCAACAGCTGCTGTTTCATGGCTAAGGCACCAACTGAGGAGTTGAGTGCCAAATGTCCTCTATAAATTCCCTATCAATTCATACCAAAAAAGATTTTTATCTAAGATATAAGTTCTATTCATCTTTAACAAATTATTTTTCTGGTATACAATAATTGTGGACTCTTTTGTGCATATAAAGAGTAAGAATTGTGGAGCCTTAAAAGAAACAGACCTTAGAAATGAATCTCCACAGACTCAGCGTGACGAGAAGAAAGGCTGGGAACTTCTGAATCTGAGAGTGAATTAAGTTTAATCAAAACAGGTAAGAAGTCCCTATTTTTAACTTCATCAGTATTTCGTGGATTATCACTGGTCTAGCGTTGGACCATATTGGGCTTATCTATTCATCTACAGATAATAGTAGTCATACTATTATTAATCACATATATCAATTACTATCAAGCAACGAAAATTGTACATATACCAAACCTGTGAAGTTAACTTCTGGGAACTATCACTAAACCAGTCTTTAACATCGTTGGAAACCCCAGATTGTAACATATGCTATCCTTCAAAAGTTTACCAGGTAGATTATTCTATAAGGTAATCTTTGGTCTCTGTGATACTATGCCTTTTAACATCTTGAGTAGAGAGATGTGGATTGCGGGGAGCGCTTGTGATCCTTCAAACAGGGATAACTCAAAAGCCATAGGACCTAATTAACTCTTTACCTGGTAAGGCCCTAAATGTAATGCACTGGCTCCTTCCAATGAGCCACGAATGATTTAGGGAAGCAGGACCCAAGTTAACGACCAAATGGCGGATAAGGTTTCTGAGACCATTCTTCTAGTGTGTGCTACAAGCGCCGTGGATGAAAACTTCTTGGAGGACAGTTGCGAGTATGCTTACCCCAAGCAATATGCCCTGGTTCCAAGACAAGGTGTATTGGGAGGCAATAGCCTTCCCAAACTCGCTTTTAAAGTCCACTCCCTGTTTGTATAGGCCAAACATGGCCGCTGTTAGACTAAAAATACCAATATAAACCTGGGAAGACAATAATAAAAATAAAACAAGGCTCAAGAACGGCTTTATTGGATATATAATAAGCAAGTTGATAGAAAACGAACTAAAAATTCTCTCGTTCTCAAGTTTCTTCCCTTATAGCTCTCTGCTGTAAGCATAGATCAGGCTCGTCCATTATGCCTGACACTATGTCTTTTGAAATATGCTATAAGTAAACTCCCATCATTCTAGGTTGGATCAAATTCCTTGGTGGCTGAGCTACCACACCCAAGAACCAATCCAAATCTGATTTGAATCCAACTTTAACCTAGAACCCACCCATTTCAAAACCATCTGGTTTGACCCCAGGCCTGAAGAAAGTTGTAACCGCCGTCCTGCCTCAGTCTCAATCCCAACCTGGGTTCTAGCCAAGAATAATGCTCCCTCAACCCCTCCTTCTTCCACACCAGCTTGTCCTGTCTTATCAAAGATCAAGGCAATGCGATGTTGAGGGAAAATCTCAACCGTCACATCACCCTTAGACAAGAAAAATTCTCAGATCGTACTAGGACACTGGGTGCAATCTCTGGATGTCTGCCACGTGGCCTCCTCTACTGAATGACCCCTCCAACAGACCAAAAGATGATGACCCTGAACCACCTTTGTGTCCAGGATCTCCTCCACCTTGTACTCCTCAGCCCCCTGTTCAGCTGGAAACAAAGAAGAGGCCCTCTCAGGAAGCTGCCCCAAGAATGGTTTGAGCTATGACACATGCAACACTGGATGAGCCTGTGACCCCTCTAACAGATGCAGTTCAAACGCTACCTTGTTCACCACCCTCATTATTGGGTATGGGCCCAACGCCACTGGCCATAACTTTCAGCTCCTCACAGGTATGGCATAATTCCAAGCGTTTGCCAAGACCCAATAGCCCTTTTTGAAAATGCTCCCCTCTGACCAATGCCTATCTGCTTTCCTCTTCTGAGCTGCGACCGCCGCCACCAGATTACTTCTCAGGAACCTAAAGGTATCCTGAGTCTCAAATGATAGCTCATCTGCTGCTGGATTCTGGCCCTGCTCCCAAGTCCCTATCTATTCAAGGTGCTGACCATGATTTGCAAAAAATGGGGTCATCCCCATGGATGCATGCTTGTGGTTGTTATATGAAAATTGCGCCAACTTCACCCAATTCACCAAGTCATCATGCCACCCTGAGATGTAGCACCTTAAAATACTGTTCCAATATTTGATTTACCCTCTCAGTTTGGCCATCTGATTAGGGATGGTAAGCTGATGAACGTGAGGCTTTTATCTTCAAGTTTCATAACATATGCAACCAGAACTGAGATGTGAACTGCGGACCCCAGTCTGACAAAATCTCCTCTGGTACCCCATTGTCAGGATTTCATCAAATTCTCATATCTCTGAAAAAATCTACTTCATTAATTCCCCCAACATCATTGGAAGGAGTGAGTAATATATTGAAATCTATCAAGGTTAGCAATCAATCTGATCCTGATCAATTGATTGAAGATTTGATCATTCAGAGATTAATTCGCTCTGCTAGATTACAAACCATAAAAAAGCCTATACATATTCCCTATTTTCTGAAAATAAAAGATTAGGTCAACTTATAACCTATATTTCCTTTTAAATTTATCGCCTTATTTGGAGAATCCGCCCAGTGTAACTTTGAGATACAACCTGCCCCATTAGAAGTGTAATTCAAAACTTCCAGACTGGTGCTCACTACAGGGGGACTCTGAGTTACGCACCAGAACAACGTCTATCACTACCATGGATTCTCATTTTTCACCTGACGAAGCTCAAGACCAAGAGCAAGGCAGTATTTTACATTGTGTCCATTTAACTGGAGACCAAATCCCAAGATTACTCTCCACATTGGAATTTTGGGCTAACTTGGAATTTTATGGTCCTAACTTAAGTTTTACCTCATACTTTCAAATACCGCCTGAGGCTTTAAAAAATATTATTAAAAAATTGATTGAAGGGGCCTTAATCCCTGGAATCCGTTCTACCAATCTCGATCTAATGCAGTACCTTCTATATTGTGGGAAGTGCTGCAAACCTCTCAAATGGCAGGAATTGGCCCTGAGCAATATTTGCACCAACTTGTACATCCTACCTTATACCATTTGCTACCTGTAGCTGTAATGCACCATCAAGGGATGCTCAATTTACTAGAAGGACCTCAATCTTTGAATAATTATATTTCAAAATTTTTCAAGTCAGCCTCTGAGTCTAGCTGAGATAATCGTGATGCTATCATTAATAATTGAGCTTTCCTCATTGAAGTACATCAGCAGCTCATTAAGCTTACTTATGGGATGTCCAATTTTGTTGATGTACAGTTTCCCAAGAAAGTTCAGGAGATTCAGAGAGAATGGAGAGAGAGTATTTCCCAACTCTCTGAGCATAGTCAATCGATGGAGGAAGAAATTAGAACCCGCCTATTCCAATTGGAACAAATGTACTCAGGAATTCAGTTTTGGGTTAATGAAGTAGAGAAAGCCTCTGGGGTTGAAGGACCTCTTGGGCCACCTGGGGGTGTAGGACCCTGTGGACCTCCCGGAGCTGATGGGCCCTGTGAACCCCAGGGAGTGTAGGGCCTTGGGGACCCCCAGGTGCAGATGGACCTTGGGGACCACAAGGCACTGATGGGCGCTCAGGATCTTACCAGAAAATTGATTCTCTCTTGAACATGATGAACCACTTGCGTAAACAGTTCTCTAAATTGACCAAAGAGTGTAACCTAACCCCCAATGGGGTACCAATTGATCCCCTCTTATTGCTTCAGTCATTATCTAACAAATTGATCAATCTGGGAAAATGGGCCAAGGATACCAATATCTTATTATGTGCTTGCGAATCAAAAGGGGAAATGCTTCAAGCGAAAATTGAGATGCTGGAAATCAAGTACAACGCACAGCAGGAACAGATTTTTGAGCTATCTCGCTGATTAGATAGGAAATTAGGGCATGCTGATCTGAATCATCAGATTAGTGAAGTTTGTTCTGAAGCTGTTGGTCCTTACCCTCAATTTTCTTCTCAAGTTTTGGATTCCACCTCTTATGTTTCCACTCAATCCAAACAACCAGGAGTGCATGTTTTGACAACCAATGCTCCTATGAGTTTCAAGACAGTATTCAAGGACAAATACTCCTCAGGGGAAGGCAGCATTATCTTCTTTCTCTATCTTTATGAAAAGGCATTAAGTGAGGCCATGGATCACAAAAAGATGAATTACTTGCCTAATTGCCTTACTTGATTGGCTCAAGATATTATGGTTCCCCACTTAATGACTTGATCTACTTGGTCTCAGGTCAAAGAAGCGTTGATCAAAGAATTTGGAGGTGAGCAAACCTTATCCTCGCAAAAGCAGGCTTTTATGGGTATACAGCCCCACCAAAATGAATCTATCATAGACTTTGCTCATCAGTTCTATTGGGAAGCTCAAACTCTAGTAGCCTGTGGTCAGTTAAACTTGGACGATGCAAAAACCGCAGTTCTATCAGCTTTAACTTCTAGGACTCAAATGCAAGTTTATCTAATCAGTGTCAAAAAGAATTTCTGAAGTATTTTGGATATTAAGGAGGCCCTATTGGAATTGCCTCCTCAATTCTCCACAAAATTTTGAGTTTAAGATTCTCCTAGACCTAGTCACCCCAAAGTCTACACCATACCTGAGAACAATAGGGCGATTCAGTGTAATTACTGTCATCGCTATTTCCATACTGAGAATCGTTGTTTTAAAAAGGAAGCAGATGAGAAGAAGAAAAGAGATAATCCAATAAGATTCTCCACTTTGATAATAATATAAGTGCGCAGCAAGAACATCAAAGCTTGATTGAGTGTAATAAAGACAAACATTCTTCTTATTCCTTGCCCTCCTTATTGGCATTATCCTCTCAGCCTGGAAGCGCCATTAATCGTATTGACTTCTAAGTGAATCAAGTCAATGCCAAAGCTATCATAGATACTGGATCCCTGGTGAATGTTGTCTCATCAAAATTGGTCAAACGGATCAAATTAACACCTGATATTTCTCATTATGAAGAATATGGCACAGCTGGACCTCATAGTACTTGGTCTATTGGAGCTTTTATCATCTTTTCCCCTGAAAATTGGGAAATTAACCTTTACCATCCCAGCTATTGTACTCAATAATTTGAGTTATGACCTACTGTTGATTTTTGGGCTTTATTCTGATGGCCAGTTCTTCTCTACTTGTAGTTTAAAGTTTCGGGCATCTATTGTGTGGAGACAATAGACAGGATGGTGATTTAAAATTTAAGATATGACTTCTTGGTAGTACTTAATTTGTATACCCTGTCATTTTTACTTGGACGATGGCACGCCGCCCTGATCCTACTGATCCCAAGTAAAAATTGACTTAATAAAAAAGAAAATACTAAACGCAAAAAGCTTATAAATTAAATTTATAAACAAGTCCAGTAGTTAAATGTTTTTTATTAGCATCAACTTGAGGGTTATTTATAGGGTTTGATGTTCACAACATCTTACCCATGACATCTCATTTTCAATGGCACTTGGCCACATAAAATGTTTGTAAGAACATCTACAAATACTTTAACTCAGGGCATCATGCTCAGCCTCAGGGTTGGTGTAAAAACTGTCATCATTCTCAAGATGGCATTTTGGATGCATCTGCAGATAGCTGAACTAATTCTCTTTCACATGTAATTGGCAGCACATACCAAGGCAATCTTGTATCACTAATTAATCAATTAGATCAAAAAATTGACTAACATTAAAAACTAATTTTGACATAGACCAACAAAGCCCATGTGCCCAAGTCATTAAATCGAAACTTAAATTTAAGTCCGGCCTAACCAACAAAGCCCTTGAGCCCATGTCATCATAGTCAAATATTATTAAGTGAAATTGCTAGGCTGCAAATCCCAAGTTTGGATATACTTAGGATACACCTGATCCATAATTGCTGATATCTGATATGATTGAATATCCAACAATTAAGTCCAGTCAATTACTCAACACTTCTCCTGCATTGGCTGGATATAAGCAGCGGATACCCTTCTTCCTGGGTCACCACGTCTAACTTTTTGCATTCCTCAAAGTTCAAATGTTATCTCAATAGCCTTTCCTAATCCAACAGGGCCAGCATGCCTGGTGCTGAGCTTTCTTGGGTTTAGCACATCTCTGTCAGAGTCTAGATAGTCAGGACTTGTATGAAGTCCACATCTCTCCAATTCCATTGTAGGCTTCTCCGGTTTGATTGTGCTCTCCTCCCCCTACCAAAGAGGGGATACCTAGTTCTAATGCCAGCAAGGCATCAAATTTATGAAATAAATCTATGATTTGCAATTATTATTATTTTTTCTTTTTATTATTTTTTATTTTTTTATTTTTTATTTTTTATATATATTTTTTTCTTTTTTATATTATTATTCTTTATAATACAGATGAAGGAACTTAGCATGTACTCAATTCACAACCCAGCCACCTTGATCCTTAATGGTATATACATCTTCAGACGATTTCTCAGATATGATAAATGGGCCATTCCAAAGTGAGGCTAGCTTGTGCGCGCAGCCTGCGCTTATGAGTGTCACAACATACTACTAAATCTCCTTCCTTGAACTTAGTCATCATAGATCATTTAGTGTCATCGTAGTTCTTCTGAATAGTTTTTCAACTAATTGCATTTTGATAAGCTTCTGATTGCAACTTGATTAATGTCTTTGCTAGTTGCTTGACATAGTTATTTGGGTTAATTGCATCAGTTGAACTGAGTACTGAATATAGTAATGGAGGCAGAGTGGTCTGTCTACCATACAAAAGTTAAAATGGAGAGTGGCCTGTGCTGCTGTGGTGTCCAATATTGTATGCAAACATGGTTGCACTAATTGAAGTTGCCCATTGTGAAGGCACCAAGGCTGCGTTTTTGCATAAAATGCCAACTAAAGTGCCATTCAATCGCTCTACCATACCATTAGTCTCAGGATGGTACAGTGTTGACAACACTCCTTTGATGGACATCAACTCATTTAGCCGTTGTACCATTTGGGCAGTAAAATTTGTGCCATTGTTCATCAAGATCTTCTGGGGGCATCCGTGCTTATAGATAATATTATCCATAATGAACTTGGCAGTAGTTAGGGCCCCAACGTCTCAAATTGCTTTCACTTCCACATATTTTGTTAGATGGTTGATAGCAACAATTATGTTTTTGTTGCCTAGGCTACTCACAGGCAAAGGGCCAATTACATCAATTGACACGGTATGCCAGGCCCAGTCAGGTTTGATCAATTGATATTTCACATCTGACTTCGTAGGTTTTGCAATTTGGCATGAATGACATTTATCGAGCATATCTTGGATATTGAATCACATGGAATACCAATAGTAACTGGCTCAAATTAATTCTAGCATCTTGGTCATTCCCCATGTCTGATGGCCTTGTGTGCTTGTGTAATAATCTCCATTTGGTCAGAAAGTTTTGGGAAGATTTGACGTTGTTCATCAAGCTTGAGCTTGTATAGAACTCCATTTTTAATTTTGGTATCAATTAGTACTTTCTCGATCACTTTTTGAACTTCAGGTGTTTCATCTCCATACTTTCAGTTAATCATTTCCTCAAAGGCTTGTTGGCATTCCTCTGCCCAGCAAAAACAAACTCCTCCTTGTAGTAAGTGGAATAGAGGCTCGGCAATCTTTGCAAATCCTTCCACAAATCTTTGATAGTATCCTACCATGCCTAAGAACACTTGAACATCTCTCATACTCGTTGGAGGTTGCATATTGTTAATCGCCTCCACCTTTTGAGGCTGAGGCCACAAGCCCTTGGAATCAATGATGAACCCAAGGTATTTCAATTGTTCTTTAGAGAATTGGAATTTTCTAGGTTTTATCTTCAGATTGGCCTTCAACAGTCATTTAAACACTTGTTCAAGGTGCTCCAGATGTTTGAAAAACGTTTGCAAAAAGACATTGATGTCATCAAGGTACACCAGAACGCAGGACAATCTAAGGTCCCCCAAAATCGTGTCCATTGCGCGCTGAAAGGTTGCTGGTGCATTACACAGCCCCTGTGGCATGAGTGTCAGTTGAAAAAGCCCTTGGGCAGCAATCATCACGCAATTTTCCTGCTCCTCTGGTGGCAGCTCAATTTTCCAATATCTGGAGATGAGGTCCATTGTGGTAAAGTACTTCGCCCCTCCCAGATGGTCCGGAGCATCATCAATTCTGGGCAACGGGTACAAATCCTTTTTTGTAATGGCATTGAGGCGTCGATAATCAATCACAACTTGATTGCTGCCATCTTTTTCTTTACGATTAAAACAGGGCTGGCCCACGGGCTTTTGGATGTCACTATCATTCCACTTTTCAACAATTTGTCTAACTCTTCACTGACTATTTTGTCACTGGCTCTGGGGCGCCAAATTGGCCACATTCTAATAGGCATATTGTCCCCAGTATCAACAAAATGCTGAACTCCTTTTTCACAACCTAAATCTTGGTCATCTTTGGCAAAGATTTCGGAGTATCATTCAAACAACTCTAGTGCTTCATCCTTCTGTTGTTCTAATAATCCAGTAAACAATTCTCAAGATATTACAGTATGTGCCCCAAGGGTTTCAGTTGGTAAGCTGAACTGGGATAAGTCACCAAATTTGACAGCTGATATTAACTTATCCCTCAGAAACAGATGCACAAAAGTGACTACTTAATATCTATTGACCTTAATATTTCAGCTGGTCAAATTTGCTAGTAAGACATCAATCTCTCCATGCCCCAGTATAAATATTCCAGGCGCCATGCTAGGTTCCATTTGAGAACAATGCCACGGGGATACAACTTCCCCATACAGTCCTTCTGGAATATCCAGTGTAGTCCCAGTCCTCATAACCAGCGATGGTCTGGAGCTATCATTGCATCCTTATTCACATGTAGAGCTATTCCTCGATTTTCATTTATGGCAGTTGGCATGGGGCAGCTTTGATTCCCCCGCTGAATATATCCTACTGGTATTATCCCATCGGCATAAGATATAGCGATAAAATTCCTATGAAGGCTTGTGGGCTTCATATAATTGTAAGAGTAATAAATTGGAAGTGATTGGCCCAATATTGTCAAGATGTTTTCTTTAAAATCGCATGAGATCCCATAGGTCCTTAAAACATTAGTTCCAATTATTATGTCATAATTGGCATTTGGAAGCACTATAGCAGGTGCGGCTACTACCAAAGCTCCAAATTGCAGTGGCAAAACGCTGTAAGCTCCTTTACTCTTAGTGCTGTTAAGGCCTGCGGTCCCATATTCTTGATGATGGTCAATGTCTGGAGCTATTTTCTTTTTTAACCAGCTTTGTGGAAATAATGTTTACAGGTGCTCCGGTATCTACAATAGCTACAACTTTAACCTTGTTGACCAAAATATCCACATAAGTGCACTCAGAGTAGTAAGAATTAATAGAGTTTACTAAGTGAATATGGGAAGAATCCAGGGATTTAAGAGTGTGCTTCAGAGTATTCCCAATACTGGGACATTCATTGATGAATGTGTCGAATGGCATTAATATATTGACCCCTTTCAAGCTTGGGGTATCTGCTGCATTGCTCAACCCATTGGCTGGAATATTCTCAAGTATTTGTTGCGCATAGGGTTTAGCGACTACCTCAGAGGCTTCAGGTAGGATAACCTTACTCTAGGAGCGAGTTAACACATGTACGTTTGAGGAATCTTCATTCAATACTAAAATAGAATTGCTTTCATTGTTAAACAAGGCCCTGTGGCCATCGTTTTCTTGTCAATTGGGTGGGACTAGTGTCTTAGGCACAATAGAGCATCCCGCATCTATTGTGCTTGTTCTTTTCCCTCCTCCTGCACGGTATCAGGAAGGACTACGTTGACATTTTGCTGACAGCATTGGGAAGCATAGTGATCTTTACAAATGCAATTAAAGCAAGTAATTTCACTCACTGTCTGTGGGGCTCTTGCATTTAAGTTTTGCTCATTTCTTATAGATGTATTACTGTCAATCTTCTTATTGGTTTTGAAGGAATTTCCAGCAAAGGAAGCAGTTCCCAATCTGTAACCAGTATTAGGAGGGCTATAGTTTTTTGAGCAACTGCGCAAATAATCAACCAATTCAGATGTTGCAAGGTTTTGCATGAAAGCAGGCAATAAAGTGTTTGACAAATTTGGGTAAGGTTCTACTGCATGCTCTAGTGCAATCTTGGCATCAAAATTGACCATAGCCCGCGCGCCTAAAAGAACTTGAGCTTTGCAATAGAATCAATCTGTAAATTTGTCAATTGCTTCATCTTTCTTAAAGCTGATGTTCATAAACTTGGATTTTCTGGTTGACATCCGTTCTGGACCTCCAAATTCATGCAGCATGGCTTCCTTGATTTTGGCATATGTTGGATTTTCATTAATGTGAGGCATAATAAACTCAATGCTCCACTCATCCAAGCAGTTAATCATGGTGGCTGCTTTGTTGTGGCCGCTAGCCCCATGCATGGTCATTTCAAAACGTCTAGCAAAGGTGGTAATACTTCCATTCTTGTCAAAGGCCAGCAGGTTTGCTTGTTTACAATTATTGCTTCCCCGTTCCTGGTTATCACAATTATTTCTAGGTTGTTTATAGCCAGGTGTACTAGGGCGTTGGGGCATTGTGTCCTGGTTTGAGGTGATAGGGTTGGCCAAAGCAACCATATTGCTAAGCAGTTGCTGACATGGCCCAGCATCCGTTTTGGTAGCTATTTCTGAAGCTTTGTCCTCATAATATTCGGAAGAGTTTCCAGTCAATTGGGTTGTAGCACACTGACAACGCCTGTCATCCAGAGCTTGAATTCGCTCATCGATTTTATTTTCCCAATTGGCACAATTTCAGTTTTTTAATTTTAATTTTACAATTTTCTCATTCAGGCTAGTAGCTCATAGCTGCAAGGTGGAAATCACTTGGCTCTTTTCTTTTATTGACTTTTTGCACTGGTTCAGTTCTCCAGGGGACTATTGTTTGACTCATTAATAATATTAACATTATCATTGAAGTTACTGATCTGTAGATTAAGACAATCAATAGAGTTTTGATCTTTCTCATTTTTCGCCCGTTGGTCCTCAAATTGTGTTTGCCAGTAATTGATTTTTCCGGTGTATTCATCCTTCAATTAATCTGGGACACAGTCATTTCAGTATTCCCATTGGGACCAGCGATGATTCTGAATAATTGATTGGGATTACTCCCCTGTTCAGCGCAGTCACCATCTGCGGTCCCAGCCATGAGCGCCAATTGTTGATTTTTGGGCTTTATTCTGATGGCTGGTTCTTCTCTGCTCGTAGGGTAAAGTTTTGGGCGTCTATTGTGTGGAGACAATAGACAGGATGGTGATTTAAAATTTAAGATATGACTTCTTGGTAGTACTTAATTTGTATACCCTGTCATTTTTACTTGGACGATGGCACGCCGCCCTGATCCTACTGATCCCAAGTAAAAATTGACTTAATAAAAAAGAAAATACTAAACGCAAAAAGCTTATAAATTAAATTTATAAACAAGTCCAGTAGTTGAATGTTTTTTATTAGCATCAACTTGAGGGTTATTTATAGGGTTTGATGTTCACAACATCTTACCTTGACATCTCATTTTCGATGGCACTTGGCCACATAAAATGTTTGTAAGAACATCTACAAATACTTCAACTCAGGGCATCATGCTCAGCCTCAGGGTCAGTGTAAAGACTGTCATCATTCTCAAGATGGCATTTTGGATGCATCTGCAGATAGCTGAACCAATTCTCTTTCCCATGTAATTGGCAGCATATACCAAGGCGATTCATATCACTAATTAGTAATTAATTTGATCAAAAACTCGACTGACATTAAATACTAATTTTGACATAAACTAACAAAGCCCACATGCCAGAGTCATTAAATCAAAACTTAAATTCAATTCCAACCTAACCAACAAGGCCCTTGAGCCCATGTCTTTTTTTAGTACTAGATGGTACCCTTGAGCCCATGTCATAGTCAAGTATTATTAAGTGAAATTGCTAGGCTGCAAATACCAAGTTTGGATATACTTAGGATACACCTGATCCATAATCGCTGATATCTAATATAATTGAATATCTGACGATTAGGTCCAGTCAATTACTCAACACCTATTTTTGGGGACTCAATTTTTACAAGAATTTGATGGAATTATCAATTACCCTGACTCATCGTTGTCTCTCTTGGGGTATAGAGTTCCCTTACTTTTATCTTATTATGCTTCCACCCAACGTCAGTTATGTCTGCTAGAAGGAACCAAAAGGTCTTATTCACTTCAATATCATGTTAGGGATTCTCATGTAAAATTACCCCCTGCATCGGCGGATTTCAAAGAGGGGATGCCTATTTTCTCCCCTGAGAAATTAGTTATTCCGCCAAAATCACAAGTAATTACTAACAATTCTTTGGATTTTTTGATTTCCAAGGGACAATTGTTACAAGTCCAAGGCACTGTCAATCCTTCTGCTAAAGAGCTCTTGCCTTGTCCTGGAGTATTGGAGTGTGCTTAATCAGGATCATTATCTGTCTTACTGGCAAACCTTACCAATGAGTCAAAACTGGTAGATTGAGAGCATCCAATTGCTTATGTCAGTTATTGCCCTTATCTCATATCTATGACGTTAAACCCTTCGGGAGTCTACAGGACTTTGGATTGGAAACCAATCAGGAAATCCTTACTGTGGGTCCTGCTATTGGAAAACACCACACTATTGAACAGGAGAAACAAGTACTTTAATTTTCAGATGAATATTCTGACATCTTTGCTAAGCATAATTACTATTTTAGGAAGATAAAAGGAGTAGTGCACACTGTTGAAACTGGTGATCACCTTCCTATTTGTGCGAAGCCCTATTGTAAATCTAAAGTAGAAGAAGCCCATGTTACCAAGGAGTTGCATCAATTGTTGGAGGCTGGATTATTGAAACCCTCCAATAGTCCTTGGACATCCCCATTGTTATTGGTTAAGAAGAATGATGGTTCATATCGAGTTGTGATGGATTATCATTGACTGAATGCCATCACACATTGGGATTGTTATCCCTTACCTAGGATTGATGATTCTCTTTGGTTGTTGGCTGTATCCACCTATTTTTCGGCCATGGACTTAGCCAGTGGATACTGGCAAATTGAGTTATCACCAGAAGATCGTGCCAAGTGTGCCCTGATATCAAGTGAAGGGTTGTTTGAACCAACTAATATGCCTCAAGGACTAAGAAATGCCCCAGCAACCTTTCAAAGGGCCATGGATAGTATGCTACGGGATCTAAAGCTTACTTGTGTTCTGGTATATCTTGACAATATTACTGTGTTCTCCAAAACTTTCACTGAGCATTTAAACCATCTAAAAGAAGTTTTCAGCCGAATTTTGGGGCTCTTCTTTAAAACTCAAACCCTCCAGATGCTCATTCTTTCAAAAAAAATGGACTTTTTAGGACATCAGGTTTCAGCTAAAGGGATTCGACCCCTCTCAGACAAAGTTTAAGCAATCCAACTAATGCCTCCTCCCTCTTCTTTACAGGATATTCAAGTCTTTCTTGGCATGTTTGGGTATTACCAGCAATTTATTCCCAACTTTGCTGATATGGCTGAACCCTTATTTCACCTGTTGCAAAAAGGAGTGTCCTTCAAGTGGGGGTCAGCTCAAGAACAGTCATTCATTTCTCTGCGTACCGCCTTGATCAAGGCACCTGTTCTAATTCATCCCCAATTTGATAAAGCCTTTCTTTTACATACTGATGCAAGCAATGTCGCTATTGGGGATATCTTATCTCAGTGTGATGAAGAAGAATGATCATCCTGTTGCTTACTATACCAAAAACTTTGTCAAAGGCCGAACAAAATTATAGTGTTAATGATCAGGAATGTTTGGCAGTAATTCTAGCAATCAAGCACTTCCGCCCCTTCTTATATGGTAATCATTTCACTGTTATTACTGACCATTCCTCCTTAGGATGGTTGCAGAACATGAAGGATCCTGACGTGAGGTTGGCCCATTGGGCTTTAAGGTTGCAAAATTACGATTTCTCCATTGTTCATCGCTCAGGGGCTCAGCACCAAAATGCTGATGGGCTGTCTCGACTGTCTATTCTGACCTTGGAACCAGAAAAAGAAGAATGCTTATACAATCTTATTGGACAACCTGATTTATGGGACCAAGAAACTGAAGAAGATCGAGCCTTTCTAAAATCAATTACCAAAGATACTATGGTTCAAGATGGAGCTTTGTAAAAGAAAGTCAAATCTAAGTGGTTGCCCTTCCTACATCTCAACTCTAGATTTCACGCCTTAATGGAAGGTCACGAACAAGTTGGTCATAGCGGCTTAAAGAAGACCCAAGAATGGTTGAAGACTCGATACTATTGGAACAACATGACTGAGTTCATTTGAGAGACTCTTGACTCATGTCTTATCTGCAAAAGCCATGGAACTACCAACCCTACATATCAACATCAAGTTATTCCCCTGACTAAGGAGTTTGAGGTGGTCAGTATTGACGTTGTAGGTCCTTTTCCTCAGGGATTGCATGGCCATCAGTATATCATTATGGCTGTCAACCATTTAACCAAATGGGTTAAGGCCATTTCCATTGCTACCCCTTCAGCTAAGACTACAGCGTTATTCCTATATCAGCATATCATTACTCAACATGGGTGTCCCAAGGTCCTTATGTCAGATAATAGGACTAATTTCACCTCGCAACTTAAACAAGAGTTATCCAAATTATTTAATACTATTCAGCGTTTTGTTGTCCCATATAATCCATCTACAAATGAGGGCAATTGAAAGATTTAATGGGACCCTGGTCTCGATTCTAAGAAAGATGGCATACACTGACCCAACTCAGTGGGATTTTTATTTGCCTAGTGCCTTGTTTGCTTATTGGATAAGCTACCACCACATTATCAAAATGTCCCCATTTAAGTATATATATGGGCGGGATCCTTCAGTCCCTTCTAGTGTTCAGACAATCCTTGAGGAAAGCACCCCAGAAAATTCTAATTTAATTATGAGGAATTTGGCTAATGAGATTATCCATCTTCAGGCTCATGCAATGAATTCAATTGAAACAACCACTCAAAAAGAAACTCAAAGGAGCAATCAACACAAACCTGTTCTACCTAAATAACAGATTGGGGATTATGTTATGTACTATCATTCTCAGCCTGGTGGGCGGACTGAAAAGTTGGGAACTAATTGGTCTGGTCCCTATAGAGTTATATTTCATAAAGGATTTGAGTATTCAATTGTTCATAATGATAAAGGTATAGTGGTAAATCGTATTCATCCTAGGTTTTTAAGAAGTCATTCTCCACCATGATCAAATCTTGAGGGGGGAAGTGTCAGGATTTCTTTAAATTCTCATATCTCTGAAAAATCTACTTCATCAATTCCCCCAACATCATTGGAAGGAGTGAGTAATATATCACAATCTATCAAGGTTAGCGATCAATCTGATCCTGATTGATTGATTGAAGATTTGATCGCGCAGAGATTGATTTGCCTGATAGATTATGAACCATAAAAAAGCCTATAAATATGTCCTCTACTTAAAAATAAAGATTAGGTCGAATTATAACTTATATTTCCTTTTAAATTTATCGCCTTTTTGGAGAATCCGCCCAGTGTAACTTCGAGATTCAACTTGCCCCATTGGAAGTGTAATTCAAAACTTCCAGACCCATGTCATGTAAAAGACCTCATCATAAAGACCTGAACCGCTACCTTTGCAGAGATGGTTGACCAACAAGGGAAAAACACTGCATACTTCATCAGGCAATACACCACAACCATCAGGGTGTCCATCCTCTGGGACTTGGGCAAACTTGTGATAAAACTCACACTCACAGAGGCCAACGGCCTGGATGTAATCTGACGCGGCTTAAATTCCCTCCTGGCACCATATGGCAGGACTTCGACCTGGCAAACACAACACATCACTCCACATACTGCTGTACTGCCACACTCACTCCCCTCCATGAGTACTGATGATGAACTAAGTCCATCGTCTTCTCCCCGCCTGGATGTCCTGCCAAAGGATGATTGTGGTTAGCTGCCAGCACCTCCTGCTGCAGACTCATTACCAGAACCCAGATCCCTCCTTCATGCCGAATAAGACCTCCCCAGACTGAGAACCCCGCATGTACCTTGCTTGCCTCCCCTTCTCTCGTCTCATCCAAAATCCGCCAGTCTAACTCACTCCTTTGCTGTGCAGTCTAAATTCTCCATGAAATCCTTCTCTCCAACCCCTGATCATCGCAGAAAGACTCAATGGCAACATTGTATCTTTGTTACACCTCATCAACTCCTTCACAGAAAACACCAACCCTGAATCACAACTCATCAAATTTGGCAATATATTCTGTTTCTCTGGCTTATACTTGACCTTCAAGACATACTGAACCAAATCTAAGTGCCACTGGCGCCTGTCTCTGATTTATCAGACATGGGGACTTATAGTATTCTCAGGCTTGATGATTAGTCCGGATTACAACCAGATGCCTGGCATATAACAGGTGGTGTCATCATTCCCCTAATGCCGCCACTATCGCCAAAAGTTCCTTGTTATAGACTGGGTAAATCGTCTCAGCAGGCACCATATTCTGGCTGAAGTAACAGACAGGGTGCTCAACCCCATCTTTACCCTCATGCAATAGTACCGCTACAAGTGCAAAGTTTGATGCATCAGTCTCCACTACAAAAGACCTGTTGTGGTCAGGATAGCCAGAACTGAGGCTATCAGCAGACTCATCTTTACCAACTAAAAAGCCTTTTTTCAGCCTCCCCAAACAAAGGGTATATCCCCAGTCAAGCTTGTCAATGGCACAGCTCACTCAGATAATTTCTGGGAGAACCTCCTTACAAAGTTCACTACTCCCAAAAAACTCCGCACCTTGGTCTAAATCCTGGAAGCCTTCCACTCCTTCACCACTCACAGCTTATCAGGACATATCGCTAATCCCCCTGGAAAACCACATTCCCCAGGAAGGACACTGAGTCCTTATTAAACTCACACTTAGAGGTATTTAACTTCAAGCCCACCTGGCTTACAACCTCCAGCACACTCCTTACATCCTTCACGTGACCTTGCATTGACCTGGAAAATACCAGAATATTATCCATATAGGCAACGCAACACCTACCCACCAATCCCCCCAACGCACAGTCAATTGTGCGTTGGAAGAATGTGGAGACATTACGCAGCCCAAATGGCAAAACCAATACTCAAAATTTCCCAAATGGCACTTGAACGCGATATAATTCTGGTGCTCCAGCCGCACAGGAATCTGATTGAAAGCGTTAACCAGATCTAATTTGGTGAACACCACATATCTTGAAATTATTGGTAGAATGTCATCCATGAGTGGCATTGGATAAGGGTCAGGCTCTGTCACAGAATTGAGTTACCAGAAGTTTACACAAGGATGTAGCTCCCCACTCGCCTTTGGCACCAGCAGCACTGGTGAAACCACAGACGATTTGTATGGCACAATCAAACCCAGACCTAGCATCTCATGGACATATTCATCAAGAGCCTCCCAAGCCTGAGGATTCAATGGATAAACTGGATATCCCTTGGTAATTCAGAGCCCTCTTTGAACCAAAAACTAATGCAAGGTCCCCTATAGGCGAGAAGGGGGCTCACCTTTGGGTTCAAATACTGATGCAAAATCCTGGTACTCTTCTGGCAAACCCTCTAATGGCGCGACTGAAGATATTCCCCCAATAAGCTTCACTGCTGACCCCTGGGACTGAAACTCTCACTCCAACACATCTGAGCCCCAGGCGACAACAGCACTTTCCCCTCATCATATCAAATTGCGGATGGAACTGGTGCCACCACCTCATCCCCAGCACCACTGGGTGAGGCAGATGTGCCACAGCATGATTTTTTCAAACTCATCCGGGCCTTGTCTCAACATATTACTGGCCTGCACCTTTCAAACCGCAGTACTCTTGGTGGCATCCGCCAACAACACAAATTCATCCTCCTGAAATGGCAATCCACATCTTCTTGCCCACTTCTCATCCACATTTTTCTTATCAGCCGCAGTGTCCACCAGGGCCATAACCTTCCCAAACTCCTTCTTAGTAGAATCTTCCCACACCTCTACTGGTATAAATAAATATGAATAAAGCAAAGAAAGCGGTTTATTTTGGGACACCAGCTTCACTGGTTTCTTGCAAAAATAATGAGGAGTTACCTTCTTCTTTCTTGGGCCTCAGGAACCTGAATGGGTGCCTCAGCTATCGCCACCCCAGTCCATTCGCCGCCCTCCTCAGGCTCCCCCTGACCCTTTCCTACCTCCTCATGTACCTAAACCCCTTGGAGCTGTGCACTGTCTTCGAACCTGCTCGTCTCATTGCTACTGCCCATGAAAATCACCTGGTAACTGCATTAACTCCCAGCAAGCCTGGGCCAAGGCCACCTGCCACTCCACCTGAAAGGCCAAGGACACCTCTTCCTCCAAAGTCACCGCAGGCCGCACTGCCACCATTGCCAACAACAAATCAGCCTTCAAATTTTGATGGAACATGCGAGGAAGCTGGGACTCTGACGCCTTGGTTGCTTTGGCCAGCGCATGAAACATCCGACCATATTCCTTACAGATTTTCTCCCCTGACTGCACTGCAGCAACTCTGACAAAGCTGAATCTTGCACCTCATCTGGACAGCCGCTCAGTCAATCAAGTCCAAACACTCCTCTTCTGAGCTTAACAACCCCGCCTGCTCCTCCAAAAGTTCCCATACCCAGTTTGACAGCTTCACTGGCAAGGTCACCAAAAACTTGGTTCAACTGTAAGGCGATTGTATCCTCACCCCCTGACGCCTTTGTCAACCACTCTTGGTTCTAACCCGGCAAAATGTCTGATGGATCAGCTCCAACTCCTCTGAACTCGGTAATAATGGAATCCTTTCTCTAGTCTTCACCAGTCCTACCACTTTCCCACCACTCCAGGACACACACTCCAGCACCCAGTATACCTCACAAAGCAAAAACACTTCTGAAAATATCACCATTAAAAGCGTCATGGTATGGTGATACCAAACAGGTAACACAACAGCTCCTGGCTCCTCTTTTTCTTGCCACCACAATGTCAAGAAAGTAAATGAGTTCCGTTTAATGTAACGCACTGGCTCCTTCCAATGAGCCACGAATGATTTGGGAAGCAGGACCCAAGTCAACGACCAAAGGGCGGACAAGGTTCCTGAGACCATTCTTCTAGTGTGTACTACAAGCGTCGTGGATGAACACCCCTTGGAGGACAGTTGCAAGTATGCTTACCCCACGCAACATGCCCTGGTTCCAAGACAAGGTGTATTGGGAGGCAATAGCCTTCCCAAACTCGCTTTCAATATCCACTCCCTGTTTGTATAGGCCAAACATGGCCGCTGTTAGATTAAATATACCAATATAAACCTGGGAAGACAATAATAAAAATAAAATAAGGCTCAAGAACGGCTTTATTGGATATATAATAAGCAAGTTGATATAAAACGAACTAAAAATTTTCTCGTTTTCAAGTTTCTTCCCTTATAGCTCTCTGCTGTAAGCATAGATCAGGCTCGTCCATTATGCCTGACACTATGTCTTTTGAAATATGCTATAAGTAAACTCCCATCATTCTAGGTTGGATCAAATTCCTTGGTGGCTGAGCTACCACACCCAAGAACCAATCCAAATCTGATTTGAATCCAACTTTAACCTAGAACCCACCCATTTCAAAACCATCTGGTTCGACCCCAGGCCTGACAAAAAACTACCCACCATCCTGCCCCATTCTCAGTCTCAACCTAAGTCTAACCAAGACTAATGCTCCCTCACCCCTCCTTCTTCCACATCAGCTTTCCCTGTCTCATCAAAAATCAGGGTAATGTGATGTTGAGGGAAAACCTCAAACGTCACACTATCCAGACAGGATTAAACTTCTGGTGGGGAACCTTGGTATTGTAGTTTCTTGAGTGTACTAACATGTGGCTACCCACTTTTATTTTATTTTCTTGCCTTTTACAATCAGTTTTGTTCTTTTGGGCTTCAACTGTGAGCAAGAGCCATTTTTAAGGTTTGAAGTTTTCAGCATGTTTTTGGAATTCATCTACTAAGTGGTTTTGACCATCTACTGAGAAATTCCAAGGGGAAGTTAGATACCCTTAGTTTGCAAAAAAAGTTGAATCCCTATGGATTCGTGGACTCTATTTTAAGAATATTGAGCCAGCGTAAGCCTGTCTCTCCAGTCTGCTTATAGTCCTGAAATATAGCAACAAAAACATTGTTTATGTACCTTATTGATCCTTTCAGTTTGTCCATCTATATATGTGGATGGTACTTTGATGGTCTACAGGCCTTGATATTCAGGTTTTCTAGCAGGTTATCACAGAACTGGGAGATAAATTTTGGTCAACAGTGTTGGGACTTTGGGGAAGGAACTCCAACCTGGCCCATTATTATCAGGGCCCTGAAGCCCCCAGCGAGTTAATAGGCCATTAATGCCTTAAGTAAAATTAAAAAAGGAAAGGAGATAAGTGAGGAAATGGTACTTTATTGAAATGATCCTTGAGATTTTATGAAACCTTGATGGATTGGGAACAGGTGTAATCAGGAGTGGGAATCAACAAATAAATATAAATAATACAAGGGGAGTGGTAGCATCCTCGGCATAAGTCGCCTGTGCTCCCAAAAGGGTTAATTGATTGGGCGACGTTGGATGGTAATTCCCTGTGGCCCAATTGATTGTTCAGCATCTTTAGCATTAGTTGCTGGTGCCGCATTTATAATTAATTATTGGGGTCAATTCACAATACTTTGGATCAGGCTTACCCCAAATTAATGGGGAGCCCAATCCAGCATCCACTTGTAGGTGGGTCGCGACCCCTAGTTGGGGCTTCCTCCAATAAAGGGAGAATACCAACAAACAATGTTAGGATACCAGGAGTTCTGAAGATCAGTCCTTCAAAGCTGACTAAGTTGGACAGGAGAGAGAGGAGGACTTAACCAGAGTTGGTTCAGAGACCCTTATAGAAGTAGTTGAAACTCGGCTAGATAGAGGCCAGAGGTTCTAAGAGCAAATAATAACGACTTACCCTAAACAGGTTCAGAATTTCCTCAAGAGATTGTTGATAATTAGGGCCTTAACCACACAGGTCAGAGGTCCCAAAAGAGAAAACAAACTTTTCATGAGAGCCTAAAAAGGTAATAACACAAAAGTTATTTTATTGAGTAAATAATTTGCACCATAAATAGTGCTAGTAAAGTAAGGGATATAATAAGGGATATAAGGAATGACAGAGCAATCCCTGTTGGAACTGGGAGCATATTAGAAAATATTATCCTAAATCTTTTAAAGGAAAAAGGGAAGTAGGCAACAGATAAAGGTACTAATAAGATAAGGTGAAGTTAGAGATAATATGTGATAAGCTGAAATAGGGATTTGTTCCCTACATTAAAGAATAATTGTTGAGATATGGAGTTTCAGCCTAGAGTATCTATTAGTAGAGCACTTCAATAGCAATTTATCTATAGTTTATTTATTAAGGATTTTAGTGATATTAATTGGATTTGGCCGATGCTAAATAACTTGAGGTTAATTATATTTTCAGGGTTTAGACCTGAAAAGAATTGATTAGTAAACTAATTATAATAAATCAATTGGTATTGCCCAAAGTTATAATTAAGTTGGAAGCCCCAAGTTGAGGCTTCAACCAAACTATCAAAAATCTCAACACACAGTCTAAAATTTATTTCTTCTGGGAACCTATGCTAGATAAAACTACTTCCATGAAAAGGCCATTGCCCCTTAAAAGGAGATCTAAAAGGTTCATAGTATAAAGTCAGCATATTAAGTGAGGCAATCTACTACCACCATGATGGCGCCTAGTTCCCTGGATTTTAACAAGGTGGTAATGAACCTACACTTATTGAGAACCAAGCTTACTAGGGCGTTAAAGGGGAATTAATTTCCCATTTGGTTAATCATAATAAGGCTTAACCCAGGCGCATACCAATAAATGACCCACGTACTCCTTGACTTGTCTCATCAGCCCTGGAATAAATATTGCCTTGTGATCCGTTCTTGGGTTTTGATAATTACATGGTGCCTAGCCAATGGATAATTGTGATATACTTAAAAGATCTCTTTTCTGCAAGCTTTCTGTGGGAACCCAAAATTTCCCCTCATGATTTATTTCTTTTTGCTCCTGGATGAAATCTTTAAACCTAGTAGAGGTCCCATTGGCTAGTTCTTTCCAATGAGTCTAAACCTAATCTTCTTCTGAGCAGATTTTAATTTCCTATTTATTACACAACTTCTATTTTTAAGAGTTAAAACCGATGGGTAGTAGCAGGGTGACAGTGTTGTACTCATCTAGCTCTTAGTCCGTGAATGATAGCCCTGGGTCACAACTCAAGATATTTGAGATTTGGTTTTCATTGCCAAGCTGATAATAAAATTTGAAGTCAAAGCTGACCAGCTCCAGATGCCATATTGCTTATCTCTGATTCGTTCATTGGGGCTCTTGGAAAATACTTTAATGCCTTATGGTCTATACAAATGATAATTGGCCACTAGGCATAAATAAGGTGATGTTGCCACTCTTTCAGAGATGCCACAATGGACAGCAATTCCTTGACTAAATTGGGTAATTGGTTTCTGCTGGTATTATATTTCTGCTAAAGTAACAGATGGGGCGCTCTAGCCCATCCTCGCACTTCTAGAGAATGTCTGTCCAAATTGCATAGTTAGAGGCATCTGACTCAAAGATGAGTGGTTTTCTGCTCTGTGTGTACCAGTAATGGCGTTTCTATGAAGTTTTTCTTTATGTCCTAAAAGGCTTTTTCTTTGTATTTCCTGTAATTTTTACTTTACCCGCTAGCTGAGTTAGGGGAGCTGCAACTACTAGGAGGTCTTTTTAGAAATGCCTTAGGAAGTTGATTGTTTCAAGAAACTTAAAACTCCTGTTTGGTCAAGAGGAGCCTTCCACTCCTTGATAGGCTTCAGCTTGTCTGAGCATATGACTAGTCCTCCTTTGAATACCACATATCATAGAAAGCTTACAGAGGGCTTGTGAGTTTCACACTTTGAAGAAACCAGCTTTTGTATGTCTTGTGGAGCATTTAAAATGAGTGATATTGAAGAAATGTTACTATTTAATTTTGAGAATACTAGAACATCGTCCATGTATGAAGCACAGCAACGTCCAAGCAATCCTCCAGGAACTGATCAATTAGACGTCAGAAGCAAAAGGGGCGTTACTGAGTCCAAATGGCATTACACAATATTCAAAGACTCAAAGATGGCATTTAAAGGCTGCTTATCTCTAATACTCAAGGTGTACTGGAATCTGATGAAATGCCTCCACTAGGTCCGTCTTAATGACCCAGCTGCCTCCTGAGATCGGAAGTAGGGTTTTTTCAAACAGCGAAAAAAGGGTTAGGGGATTTTCCTATAATAGCGGTTAGTTTCTAATAATCAACACAGGGTTGATAATTCTCATTTTCTTTTGGCATTAACAGGATGGGGACTGTAAACTTTTTTGTTTTACTGCACAGGTTCAAAGTGTGCTTGAGTTAACGTTGATTAAAGATCAAAAGTGTAAAAATTAACTAGTTTGGGTTATATTGGCAACAATCCTAGTAACCTTTTTACTGCACAGGTTCAGTTTACTCATGCACTTCGTTGCGTTGTATAGTAGAATGGATTATTAATTTATAATAGTATGATGACTATTATCCATAGTTGAGTATGAATTCTTATATTTTGGACCAACGCTCGGCCAGTATTCCTGATTAAATAGTTGTGATGTTGTAATTGTAGGGATTCGTTCCCTTGTTCTGTCCAACCTGATCTTCGCTGAGATACCCTGATAACAGTCTATTTGGTCCAACACACAGTAAGCAGCTATCCCTGATTGTGTCTCCTTCTTCTCTAGATCCCCACTCAGATCTTTACTCTTTTCTCCAAGAGTCTTCCATTTATCGCACACAGCAATAATATCCTTGAGAAAGAATAGCACAATGGAAGCTGATGATAGTTTACTTCTTAAACTATATACCAAATGAATAACTAAAACTATATATAACTCTGTTCTCATAATTACTCCTTTTTTATTATAAATGAACCCTAGGGAATTTATAGTGGGGATTTGGTCGTCTAACCCTCAGTTGGCACCTCTTTGATGAAATGGCAGCCATTACCATTGAATCACCCATCCTTGTCTTGGCAGCGATGGTCTTCCACATTCTGGCTAGGATTCCGTCAGTAACATCCTCAAGACCTAAAACGGAAAGAGTCATATAATGTGTTCCTAACGTTTTCCTCTCAATCCAAGCAAACCAACCATATTTGGCTAGCGACCTGCTTAGGTAATGGGACTTATTACCCATTAAGGCAGGTCATGCACCAACCAATTGATTTGCTAGTTGCAGGCAGCATCACTCGCCTTGCAACTTGCTATTCATTCCCAATCTGTCAGTGATGAAACCTGACTGATCCCAATCAGTACACCTGATAGTTATTCAATATCAGATGCCCCTATTTCGTCAGCAACTCCACCCAATGAATTCTTAAATATTTTTCTGGATTGACCCTAGACAGATACAACCAGGCGAATATCCCAAAATCCCCAAAAAGTAGTTACTTCAAAACTCGGGCCAACCAATTTCCAATTCACTTCGCCTTAGGGAATTTTCCCCTTGCAATTCCAGGTAATCTAGCAGGATGGAGATATGAGCAAAAATCCCAACAAAAGGGTACAGTGATAAGTGTATGAAGACAATAATCCAGTTGAGTTATTCACAACTAAGGTATTAAACTTGGCTTGATGTACACTGCTAGATAGGTGCTAACACTTTTACTTCTGGTAACATGAAGGCGCTTCTGGACAAGGTAAACAATCCCTACAAATCTTCACACAAGATTACTGGAAAAACAATTGGATAAGGGATAACTATCCCTTTAACTCTAGTCACAACAGTCATGACAAGACAAAATAGATAAGATTAACTATCTCTTCAGTTTCTAATCACAAGAGCACAGAAAAATTGTATAATTATTTGAATAATTGTCTTCCAAAAGATCTGTTTTCATTAAAATAACTAGGGGTTTATATAAGCTTTGGTGCTCAATTCTTCCATTGGCGCCCCATTGGGAATGGAATCCTTTGCAAATGAACTTAACCTTAAGAGTCATCTAAATTGATGAACACCTCACTTGCCTAGACGGTTTCTGCTGCTGACTAGATTACAACCCTTTCTGGGTTGAATTCCAAAAACATCGTGTTAACGCCTGATTCCAACCCCAGTGGATTTACCTTTTCAAGCTAGCAACTGTCAGGAAAAAAGCATGTAAGAATTAGATCAGCCTGCCAGCCTAGGTGCCAGAGCACCCAAATGGCAAACCAGAATGCCAAAGGCACTGCTGCTGGTACAACGGATATGAAACTGGAAAGAAATTTTCCCACAAATTGCCGGTGAGCCAGAATCTCATACAGGCACAAAATAAAATACCAGACAAGTATGGCCATTAACCCTGAGGGGAGTGTGAGGGTCGGCAGAAAAGGCGGTTTATTTTAACATAAAAATTAATTTTTTGGAAAGGTTTTTAATGGGAAATTTAGGAAAGAAAAATTGACCAACAACTTTCTCAGTGTGATGCGAGAGATTAAATAGTGGTCAATTGGAGAGGAAACAAGCTGGGATTGGGTCCCTCAAGTCCAACCTAACTGGTGAATTATTTGGGAATAGGGACAGATAAGTTCACTGGGAACCAACATCAAAGAATTTGGCGGCAGGCTGAGTCACTGTTGGTTCAACCTTGAATGCCCAAACTGAGACTCAACTGCATTTCTGGCAGTTAGCACAAAGGCATCTAGCCTGACGAGCAACAGGAATCCCCAAGGCCACCCCATGTAGGGGCAGTCCCAAAATGGTTGGTAACAGGTTTGGGATGCCAAACCCACCCATGCCTGGTCGCTGGGCTGTTCATTTGGTTAAAAGTGTTGTGTTGGCTGCAACGCCCAATTGACTGTAAGGGAGATTCGAACTATCTCCAATGGTGTTCAATGCTGCTACCTGCATGTCGGGGATCATACCTGATGATTTTGGGAGGGGGTTAATTTTGATGATTGAGGTGTTGACTGAATCAAAACTGTCGGTGATTCCGACTGATGAGTCAAACCTCATTCCTTTTCAACTATGTGGATCCCAATCATCAGGCTCATTTCCACTCATTTTTGGACTGATTGACTTAATTTTGGCAATTTTTAGTGCAAACTTCCCCAATCAGGCGTACCAGTTCTGGAGAGGAAAATGTGGGCACCGGGGGAGGGACCTGAAGAGGGAGGGCTGTTACCCAGCGCTCATCTACCATGTGGGCAAGATCACCCTGGGTGACAAGAGGGACCGCCACCCTCTTTGGAGCCTTTTTGTTTGGAAATGGGAAGAGGGCCCAGTTGACACACAGGGGACGTTCCCCTGGACTTACATTACCCTTTCCTTTTTCCAAAGGAAGAGCGTCGCCACCAGGAAACTGCATGAGGGCCACATTCTTGAGCGCCTTGACTAGCTTGATCGCCATTACCATAGCGACCTTTTGGGGGGATGGGGGGCGTTTACTATGAGATTCGTTAAATGTCTCAACCAGCTCCATGCAGTTAGCGCAATCATGAGCCTTAACCCAACTGTTCTCATAAGCCGGATACCCTTTCCAGGCCACAAGATACTGGACCAACTACCAGGATTTGCGGGATGCTAAGATGTTTTCTACCTTGGCTTCTTCCACATCCTTGGTAACAATAGATTCAGGTTCAGCGGGGATGAGCCCTTTGAACGGGGACAACAGGGTCACATGAAAGATAAAAGCTATTTCCAATGAGCTGAAAGTTTTTAAAAACGCACCATTGCCCAAGTCTCCTCAACCAGGTGGGGACCCAAACGTTTTCTTAAAGACTTACAGGAAGGTACCAGCATCCGTAGGTGGCGAGTGTCCAACATGACGTGAGAGCCCACTGCAATATCATGACTGGGAAGGCGTTTTCAATATGCAAACCACTTATAATCATCAATAGCTTTTGTGAGGTGCTCCTGGACTAAGGACTGAGTCAACTGGATATGCTCAACGTGATCTGTGGCAGCAGGAACCTCTGGGCATATACAAGGACTGACCAAAAAGAAGGGGTTATACCCTAACGTTGCCTCATAGGGAGAAAACCCTGTAGAGTCGTGAGTTCCATTGTTATAAGCAAACTGGGTTAGAGGGAGGTCATTCGCACAAGTATCATGGGCGGTCAGAGCGTAACAGCGCAAATACTGTTCCAAAATTTGGTTAACACGCTTGTTCTGCCCGTCAGATTGTGGGTGGTAAGCAGTGGAGCGACAGGGGGTGATTTTTAGGATGGACAATAGCTCATTCCAAAAACGCGCTGTAAATTGGGGTCCACGGTCACTGATGATCTCCTGTGGGAGACCAAACATCGAGAACACATGACGAATAAAGAGCTGAGCAGTCTCTTCAGACATGATTGCAGAAGTACAGGGAATAAAAAAGGAAAATTTTGTGAAGCGATCAAACGCCACCATCACTGCCGTGAACCTATTGGAACAAGGGAGTTTGACAATAAAGTCCACAGACACCAATGTCCATGGACCCTCTGCCTGTTGTAATGGGTGTAGGAGTCCCTTCCTTCCTGAGCGGTCTGACTTTGCCTGAGCGCAGGTAACACAATTGGCAATCCAAATCGGAACTTTCTTCATCAAGCCTTCCCTTTTATAGGTTTGCTTAATCAGTTTGAAGCATTTTTGTTGCCCGGATGGCCAATTGTGGGAGGGTCATAATGCGCATGAAATACCTCAGTTCAGAAAAGAGGAGGAACCCAAATTCTTGACCTAAAATAGATGAGTCCTTCCACCAAGGAGTACAGAGAGTGTTTTATGATTTTGAAGGGTCAATTGCTCAAATAACTCCACCCCTTCAGGGCAGGCCATTTGACTGGCTAAGACCTGAGCCACAAGTGGGGCACAGGGGAGTGGGTGGCCAAAGAAATGACAGGGGGAACAATTGTCAAAATTTGGGCAGCGGGAATAATGGTAACAAGATCTACTTCTTCCAAATCTTTGGGACAATGGGCGGGGTTTTGGCTGAGGAAATTGGGAAGTACATTAAACGCACCTTTTACAAATTTATATTTGAAATTGAAACTGCACAAGTCCCAATAGGTTCATGCTTGCCGGTGTGCCAATTTCTGGGGTTTATGAAAATACAAGAGAGGCTGGTGATCCGTGTGAACTGTTAGCTCATGACGAGCACCCTGTAACAGGTATCGCCAATGAGTTAAAGCCCATGCAACAGCCGCCAGTTCCTTGTCATAAATGGCCCAAGGCTGCTCCGTAGTAGTGAATTTTTGGGAAAAATAAGTGACTGGATGTTCAAGACCATCGTGGTCCTGAAGCAGCATTACGCCCACTGCTACTGACGAAGCATCACATTCAAAGATATATGGCTTGGTGGGATCCTCATGTTTCAAAATGGGAGGGGATAAAAACACCTCTTTGATCGATTTGAACACCTGCTGGTATTTGGGCATCCAGCGGAATGGTGCATTCTTCCCTGTAAGAGGGTGGAGTGGGGTAGCAAGCTGGGAAAGTGCCAGGGAATTTTTTTTAAAAAAATGATGGTTCTCAAGAAACTTCATTGTTTATGGGTTGTCAGAGTTGGCCATTCTCAGATAGTGTCCAACTTATTGGGAGGAATTGCATAGCCATCTTTAAGGATGAGGTTCCCAAGAAAGGTAACTTCCTCCTTATAGAACTCACAATTAGAAGGCTTAATGAACAAGCCTGCCTTATGCAAGGCGGCCATGACCACTTCCAAGTCAATAGCGTGTTATTCAGGAGTCAGGGAGTGAACCAGTATGTTGTCAATATATGTGACCGCGCAAGTAAACCAGAGGTCACCCAGTACATTGTCAATCATACGTTAAAACGTAGCGGGGCATTCTTCAGCCCAAAGGGCATTATGCGGAATTGGAAAATGCCTCACTTCATCCAGATCACTGTTAACCATTATTGCCCTTTCATTACCCAAATCTGGTTAAAAGCGTTGACAATATCCAGCTTGGAAAACACCCAAGATTTGGCGATTGCTTGGATTATTGTCTGCTCTAAAGGCAGGGGGTAGGGATCAGAAACCGTGACTTTATTTAAGTGTCCATAGTCCATGCAGGGGCGGAGGGAACCATTGGCTTTTTAGTGAGGACAATGGGGACGCGACTGGCGATGTCTCCTTAAATAATCACCCTTTTTTCAACATATTGTCCAACCAAGTGCTGAGCGCAGCCTCTTCCTCTGCTGTGTGGGGATACAACGGGAAGTTGATATTCACCAACTCCACCGTCATATGAATACACAGTCAAATCCAGTGTGAGAAGGCAGACAATTTGCCTTTTCAGAATCAAAAATGCTTTGATAGTGCATTAAGCTTTCTGGAAAATTGGACGGTATGCCCGCAGGAGAGACGAGGGTAGTGATAAAGCTGCGATTTTGAGATTTCTTAAGAGTTTCAATTAGGGGTAAATCACCCTCCAGTTGATCATTAATGAATGACAGCATGTTAGGTTACAGGTGGATTTTGATATGTTGCCGGCGCCACCATCCCACTATTAAGATCACCAGAAACACCAAGTTTGGCATAGCAGAAAAGCGGTCACAGAAGCTGAACTGGTGTATTGAAAATGTGACTGGTTGGCGAACCAGGTATGAGGTTTGGGAGGCTGATGATGCAACCATCACCGAAGGACCTGCATCCAGGCCAAGTTCCAATTGCTGGGCCAGTTCTACACACATAAAATTGCCCGCGGCTCCAGTGTCCACCAGGGCCTCAAAGGAGACAATATGGGACCCAACACTAATCTTCATGGGTAATAAGAAGTAAGCGAAGTTCTCTTTATTGGTAGTTGTGGATGAATCCAGTGATACTGAAGAGATGAAGTGGGGTCAGGGGAAACCGCTAGGCTTTTATGGGAGGTAAATCCGTTGCAAGCCAGGATGTCAGATCCTACTGACATGGGCAAAATAGTCACGGCAACTATGGGGTGTGTGTTTGAAGTTTTGAGTGGAACTGGACTATTGTGGAGAGGGAAAATTTTCTTCACAACCTGGTTCAGTTGGAAAGGAGGGGCCATTACTGCGCAATCTCTACAAGAAAGGCGGAAATGGTTAAGTATAATGGTTGGTCAATTATGTCAGGCAAACAGCATGTAAGAATTAGACCAGCCTGCCAGCATAGGTGCCAGAGCACCCGAATGGCAAATCAGAATGCCAAAGGCACTGCTGCTGGTATGGCGGATATGGAACTGGAAAGGAATTTTCCCAAAAACTGCCGGTGAGCCAGAATCTCATACAGGCACAAAATAAAATACCAGACAAGTATGGCCATTAACCCTGAGGGGAGTGTGAGGGTCAGCAGAAAAGGCGGTTTATTTTAACATAAAAACTAACTTTTTGGAAAGGTTTTTAATGGGAAATTTAGGAAAGAAAAATTGACCAACAACTTTCTCAGTGTGATGCGAGAGATTAAATAGTGGTCAATTGAGAGGAAACCATCCAGGATTGGGTCCCTCAAGTTTGACCTAACCAGCGAAGTGTACAGGAATGGGGACAGATAAGTTCACTGGGAACTGACATCAAAGAATTTGGTGGCAGGCTGAGTCAATGTTGGTTCAACCTTGAATGCCCAAACTGAGACTCAACTGCATTTCTGGCTGTTAGCGTGATGGCATCTAGCCTGACGAGCAACAGTAATACCCAAGGCCACCCCACATAGGGGCGGTCCCAAATGGTTGGGAACAGGTTTGGGATGCCCAACCCACCCATGCCTGGTCGCTGGGCTGTTCATTTGGTTAAAAGTGTTACATTGGCCACAATGCCAGATTGACTGGAATAGAGCTTAGAACTATCTCCAATGGTGTTCAATGCTGCTACCTGCATGTCGGGGATCATACCTGATGATTTTGGGAGGGGGTTAATTTTGATGATTGAGGTGTTGACTGAATCAAAACTGTCAGTGATTCTGACTGATGAGTCAAACTTCATTGCTTTTCAACTATGTGGATCCCAATCATCAGGCTCATTTCACTCATTTTTGGACTGATTGAATTAATTTTGGCAATGTCGTTGCAAGTTCCCCAATCAGGCGTACCAGTTCTGGAGAGGAAAATGTGGGCACCGGGGGAGGGACCTGAAGAGGGAGGGCTGTTACCCAGCGCTCATCTACCATGTGGGCGAGATCACCCTGGGTGACAAGAGGGACTGCCACCCTCTTCAGAGCCTTTTTGTTTGGAAACGGGAAGAGGGCCTGGTCAACACTCATGGGACGTTCCCTGGACTTACAGCAACCTGATTATGAATAGAGACCATTTAACCATAAATATCAGGTTGAATTACTTAAGGGTAACTGGCAAGTTACTGCCAATAAAAGAGTTGTCAATGCTTTAGCAGATAAAAAAACCCTTATCAATTGGTGACAAAAACCAATTAACCCACATAAAACAGCTTAATTGTTGATAATTAAACTAACAATTACCTTCTCACAAACATTGTTGGATATTTCCCCAGTGGAAAATAAATTATTCAGAATTAAATTTAAGAATATATTAATATATTATAGGGAAACAAACCCAAACAATAGGTATCACACAGCATTAAATCCAACATCTACTATAGTTTACATATTACAAAGCAAACCCCAGAAGAACAAACAGATTTATATATATAATTTATCAAAGCTGGACGATGTGAGCATTCCAAAATCTAACACATCACACGGCTTGACCAAATTATCCATTAAAAGAATTTCTGAGGTAGATGCCACTTTGTTTCATGACATGAGTTAGCCAGCATGGTTAAATTGATTTCATCAGAGCTAGATCTTTCTCCTTGCTTGATTCATCTTATCATGGCCATTCTCAGTAGTTCAGTTCATCATCCTCTTCTCTTTTTCAAGTTCATTGCCACCTCACACAAATGAGGTTCCACAGCTACATACATTACCAAGACTATTCAATCGATTTTGACAATAATAATTTCTGGACGCCTGTTTTACATCATGCCAGGGTTCTCACAAATTAACAAGGATGATCTTTGAGTTTTCTTTCTTAACAATCAACTTCAAAAAAATCGGGTCCAGTTTCAACAAGAACTGGTCTTAGCAGATGTCCATCACCACTGGCTCTTCTTTACTACCATAGTAGTTTATCCCCCTTCTCTCCATGACAATGGAATAGAAACACCACATGAGCCACAAAATCGCAGAAGAAATAAAAAACAATATTCATTATATATTTTCAATTTTCCTATAATTTTTAGGGACTTTTTTATAATATATATATTATATATATTTTATCTTTTATATTATATTTTTTTCTATGTTTTATTTTATATTATTTTTTATCTTTTTTCACTTAGATTAAATAAGTCAAGTACTTACTAAGGACCTTATTCACTATACAACGATTAGCAGTGCCTTTTATCACATAGGCATCTGTTGCCAACTTGGCATTAAATTCAAACAGACCCAACCATAAGGCGTCCGACTTGTTTCTTCTTTCAAGTCCATAGGTATTGTAATAGGCTACCCTATCACCATCATGGTATTCCATGAGCGCCAGTCAGTTAAGATCATCTTGTTTCTAATCTAATCCTTTCTTCAATATAGCATTGAATGTTAGAGGTTTCAGTTTGATCATAATATTTTCCAGTCGAGTTAAATATTGGTCTAGACTTATCACCAAGGCTGGTTCTACTGTAAAATATAAAATTGGTGGTGATGAAGCTCTTTGTCCATATAAAAGTTTAAATGGCTTATATCTGTTATCATATTGTCATAAAATTAACCAGATGGTTTCCTCCCGCTATGCCAGATACTAGGATCTAATTAGTTTTGATAAGAATAGTTGAGCAATTGTAGAGGAATCTGCCAAATCTAGTTGCCTCAGAAAGCAGTTTAATTACAATTGGTTTGATTTGATTACTAGCGACTAGAAGCAGAGGATAATCAAGAATAGGTTATATTATTAAGTTACTAATGGTTGCTGTTGGATCAAATGCCAAAAACTAATAATGAAAATGTAGCAATATGGTTACAATTCCGCAAAGAGTTACGCAAAAAGAATAGTTAGTGAGATTACCTGCTTGGTTGAGTTGTAGAAGTGACTGCAGCGAGAGAGATAATGGTAGTGACAGAGAGTGGAAAGGAGATTACTTTTAATTGGAAAGCTGCAGTGGACTCTTCAGTAAAAATTTGATATCTGGGTTAGAAACATTGGTTTAGGAAGTGTTGCTATTTCTATAATAAATATTGTGTTCCTGTAAGCGCTTTTCTTCTACTTTATATATTGTTATCTTTGTTTGAGGAATAGCAATCTTCATTTCGCCCTTCCGTTGTATCAGTGAGTTCAACCTCTGTGCAACAATATGTTAGATCATATCTAATCCACCAGAAGATCAATAGTGGTGCTCATTACAGGGGGCCCACTGATCAACTTTAAACCTAGCACAAATATCTGTAACGATGGTGAACTTGAACTACCTTTGCTAAAACCTTGTGGGGCTTCATGAAAAAATAAAGTGGCAAACTTATGAAATATTCTGACGAGGAACCAGACCTGTTTAATGTGACTAAGCCATCTGACTTAGGCGATTCCTCAATGGATTTGTAGTTGTCCGCCTGTCCAGCTCTTGAGTCAGCACAGCATGGATGGTTCCTTAGATTTCAACGCTGCTCTGCTTCATAGTATTATGGAGTGGTTGCTCTGGGATACCGCCTTTACAACGGGGACCCTGTTGAGAATTTTATGACCATGTTTTTAATCATAAAGATCAGGCTCAGCTTTACTAATTGTATATGCCCTATTTGGATGTGACCACCACTGGCCTGACACGCCGTCTTGACTTGCATGGGCCAATAGAGTTCCTTATCGCTTTATGTACAGCTGTCTATTCATCAGCTCCTGTGAGTCCTGCCTCGTCATAATATTAGATTTGGGGGTGTGATGTGGTTTGATCAGGTGCAGATAATGACAAATCTCTTTTGCTGGAATGCCTTGAGCAGATGTTCTTGGAGATGAGGGGGGCGCTTGTCCAAGTACACACCCATGTTGCCAACGCCCATTGTTGGATGGATCAGCTCATGCCTCAGTTAAACCAGGAGTTACCCCAGGTCATGTGAGAGCTGTTGAACCGGATGGCCTCACGATCAACTAGAATAAGGGATATGACTACATTAGGAGGGAATACCAAACAGTTCATGCAAGAAATGACCAAATGGGTGCTGGACATTGGATCCACTTTGGGTTGCATCAGGGACCGCGAAATCCTGTTGGAGCATCAAGTTGCCAACCAAGATGACTCCATTGCAATTGATCCCATCCAGCAGAGAGGTGAATGGATCAACCATCACACTGCTGTGAAAACCTCAGAGCTTTGTTCCTCGGTTCCGCCATATGGGCAGTTGTTAGATCAGCTAGCTCACCTAGATTTCTTTAACAATGCCAATTGAGGATGGACTGTGGCCCTCATTTGTTGAGTCAGTGGAATATGCTGATCTCAGAGGCAGTTTAGAAAATATGCAACGATCAAATGAGGAGCTCCTTTGGGGAGGAGCAGCCTTAGTAAGTCAACTATATGATACCTCCCGTCAAGCTCATGACAGTGGATGCCAGAGTTTTGGGTTGCAAGGAACTCTAGATGATGTGGTTAACATCGTCAAAATATCAAGTGAAAACTGTCCGTTGTGAAAGAATTATGGCGGAATTTACAAAAAGAGGTTGATGAGCTTAGACAGGACGCCATGAAATAGCGCTGCCAGTCCAGTTCAATTAAAGTGGAACAACTAGTGGGGGAGCTAATCGCTGTCCAGGGGGGTGAAGGGAGTTGGGTTGCAGATAGTCTTGACTCTGGGGACTAATATTATGGGTCTGCGAGTGAGCTACCCACAGTCGTTGCTGTAATTCCGCTAGAGACGCCACCACTCTTGCAGGATCACAGCGGAACCAATTTTCTGTACTACGGCATACCTAAAAACCCATGTGGGGGATGTATTCGCCAGGCTGGAGAACGCTCAATTCAGTCCCAGAAACTGAAGCCTGGAATGAGAAGAGAGAGAGTGTGTCTGTCAGGAATAAGGGGTTTAGATCACTTATCCTTTTATTTTAAGGCCAGGAAACCCAAAGTTCCTGGGTGCTGGATTATAAGGTTTTTACTTTACTTAGCCGGAAGTATTCACTCAAGTTAAAGACCTTGAGTGGTAAACCCTAACTATTATTTTGTCCCCAAGTAAATAGAGGTAGGCCAATTTGACATAAAATGGCAAAGAAGAGATTAAAGTTTATTTGCTTAGAAAAGGATTATATGGGAGATCAGGGAGTTTTCTTGGTAAATCTCCAAGCGTTCTAAAAAAAGATCCTAACTCATTCACCAGTTGGGGATTTGCGGCAGTTGTTCATTATGTCAGATGGGGTTCAATTGCTGCATAGATTTGGTTTGAATCACAATATTAGGGGTTTTGGGCAAAGTAATTGACTGCATTAGTCAAGGATTGTCCCTAATATTGAGAGGTCTTGGAATTAGTTGGTGATTATCCCCTAATAATAATTTTGGCTATTTTATCAAACCAGGTTTGATTCACGTCATCTGACTCATGCAAATTTTTGATTTGGGCAGGATCCTGACAGTGTCAAAAAGGTGTCCCATTTTATCATGGGAGGCAATATGCACAGGTTCTTTAAGTGGTTCAAGTTTTCTGTCAAAGGAGTTTTGGATTGCCATAAGGCGAAGCTGCTAATCACCATCTTGGATGTCAAGAGCGCTGACCAGGTCACCTGTTACATGGAGGACAGCACCATGACCTACAAGAAGGTCAAAGATATGGTGCTACACTTGTTCAGCAGGATAGATAATATGGTGCAACAAAAAGCAGACTTCCTGACTATTGGTCTTAACAGAATGAAACTCTTTCCAGAATTTGCTGACTGCTTCACCTTAGAAGCACATGTGATGATAGGGGAAGGAACATTGTCAGAGGCGGATGTCAGTATTGCTATGACTTCCACTGTATAACCACACTGGGAGCTTCACAACGCAATGTCTCTAGTACTACAAGGGGATATCCCCTTACTGCGGTTTGTCAACTACTTGCGGCGATTAGTAGCAACATTTATCCCGTCCAATGGGGACTGGAAACCGTCATTGATTGTTTCTGAAGATTCATTGGTGGGTGGTCATCAGCGACTGACTTATATTATGCCAGCTAATCCCTGGCCAAACTACAGTCTGCTAACCAACCTGCGACTGACCTATAATCATTTGGACATCCACGGCCACTCTTTAACGCTCTACCATACATGTCCAGCTTATAACCCTCAGGCCAGGTTTAATGGACGTTCAAAAATGGGAACCTTTTGGAATAGTTTGCTTTGAGTGTGGTAAGCAAGGAAATTAAGCGGCGAGCTGCCCTGCAAACTGTAACATCCATGCGGTTCTGCTGAATTTGGATAAGCAGGGAGAAGAAAAAGTGGAATAGAGACGGGAAACTCTACTTCTGTTGCATCAAATTTATCTGTCCTGTTCGATCATAATAAGCCGCCCTGTGTTAGTTCTCATAACCCCAACGACGTATTTCTCTATCAACAAGCCACCAATGATGTAAATGTGATAACTCGCTCCCAAACCAAGGAGGGCGTCGTGGAAGAGTCCTTCAAGAGATTCAAAAGCCTTATGCCTGTCAAATCCTAGAGCATAACTCTGAAGATTAACCCCAACCCTCCTTGGATGTGGTCTCATTGGAGGGCGTTAACGTCGCCATCCCATTGGAGCAGATTGTAAAGGGTTACTCACAAGTATGATCCAGTATTATGCACTTTTTTGATAGGAAGAATTCTTTGGATGTTCATGTATTAAACAGTCATGGTTCTTCTTATTATGAGTGTACTTATTGTGGAATTTTGTGGAAAAACGAAAATACATGTGATCATTTAACTGGTGCCCTAGTTAACATAGTGTCGACAAAGCTGGTGGCTAAGCTGCTATTGAAGCCTGACATGGACCACCAGGTGGTATTTGGGACTGCAGGGGTGGAAGTATCATATTGGCGGTAGCGTACAGTGTGCTTCCTCTTCAGTTTAGTCAATCTTTGTCTCTATGCCAGAAATTATATTGACAATCCACATTTATGGCATCTTAATTGGCGCTGCTTTCATTCACCATTTTGGTGCTGTGGTCAACATGGTGGAAGAAACCTTCAAGATCCTGGGTCTGTGGATCCCTGTCTACTTCATGTCAAAGAGGATACCACAGGAATCCGCTTGAGATGGTCAAATCAACTTTCCATACTGTGACGGCGTAGTTCCCATCCACTACTGGTGGTTGAAGCAGCGAATTAGGGTTCTTCCTTATTAAAATACATGTACCAAGGGATACCGCTACTATTAGTGAGCGCTTTAAAAAACCATCGGACACCAAGCTATTGTAGGAACAGAGTTCAAAGTGAAGTTACCAGAAGAGTTGTTCAGGGGAGGTCCTCAGCCCTTATCAACAATCACGCCTTGAACCTCATGTGGCTCCAGGAATACTAGTATCTGGCCCTGGGTAAATCAAAGTGCTTCTGGCCAACCTGCATAAGCCTCTCATGGTCCAGAGGCATCAGGTGGTGACTTATATATAAACCTACCCCTGTTGATGAGGCTTTTCAGCTACATGAGTTGGCTCATTGGAAGAACTTAGCCTCCTCACTTGAATTTTGGCTGGTATAATAACAGTGATTCCGCGTGAAGCTTTGACGTGGCTATTGGAGGAGCAACTTGATTGGGAAATGGCGTTATTCAAGAAATATTGATAGACTTTAGCATCCCACAACCATGATTTGGGATGCATTCATAACTTTGTCCATTGAGTGGACACAGGGGATCACCCCCTATTTGGTCTTAGCCAATCTGCCACCTGAGGGCTGCAGATGAGGTTTTTCTGATAGAAATAAGAAAGCTGTTGGAGCAGGGTATGCTCAAGTCATCAAAAAGTCCTTAGGACGTGCTTGTATTAATCTTTAAAAAGAAGGATGGCACTAACTGGGTAGCGGTTGACTATGCAAAACTTAACAGCATCACCAAAAAGGTTTATATCTGCTGATAAGAAATGTTGATGCCTTAGATCGTCTGGGCTGTGAACACTATTTTTCAGCTATGGACCTGATCTCAGGTACTGTCAGATCAAGTTTCCCACGGTGTAACGAGAAAAGTGTTCTATGATCACCTCCAAAGGGTTATTACAGCCCACTCATATGCCACAAGGCCTATGTAACGCCCCAGCTACGTTTCAAAGGGCCATGGACACTATCCTGGGTGATCTCAAGCTGTCATGCGTCCTAGTCTACCTTGATGACATTAACGTTTTTTCATGGATGTCTTCAGAGCATCTATATTACCTGGAAGAAGTATTCCACTAGCTCATGGAGGCTAATATTAAAATAAGCCTCGCAAATGTCATTTACTAAAGAGCAACTGGAATATCTTAGGTTCGTGGTAGATGCCAGAGGTCTTCAACTACAACTGGCTAAGGTAATAGCCATCAGGAAGATGGCCTGACCCCAGATCGTATGGAATATCTAAGTCTTATACTGGATATTGGTGGGTACTACCGCCATTTTATTCTTAATTTCAGCTGTATCAGGGACCCACTCTTTGAGCTTATGAATAAGGACGCCGCTTTCAAATGGACAGTATGATGTCAGAGTGCTTTTGATGCTCTTAAAATGGCGCTAATTAGCGCTCTGGTGTTGCAGCATCAGAACTTTTAGAAAAAATTTACTGTTCAGACTTATACTTCCTTTTCCGCTGTAGGAGTGGTCTTGTCACAGCAGGACGACACTGGAGTGGAGCATCACATCACTTATTGCAACATAATCTTAAACTGCCACAAGCAGAACTATACCCTGACTGAATGGGAGTGTCTAGCGGTGATCTATGCATACAAACAATTTTGGTTATATCTCCATGAATTAAAGTTCAAAGTTGTGACCAATCATGCTTCATTACGCTGATTACAAAATCTTTGGGAGCTAGAGGGGCGCCTCGCATTGTGGGTGCTCAAGCTGCAAGCATATGATTTTGAGATAATCCACTGGCTGGGTGCAAAGCACCAGAACGCTGACTGTCTATCACACTCACCAACCGTTGCTATCATGGTGGATCTTGCTGATATAATGTACAAGAAAATGATCAGCAGTAAAGCCAATGAGCCACCTAAAATCGTTTGGGCGCTGGATGAGATGAGTACAGATACCTTCTTTAGGGATGGTGAGCTGTTTAAGAAGGTTAGTGGTGTCATGGTGAGTTTTCTGAAGCCCTCTGACTGACTGGGTATTATCTTGGATGCACACAAGGCAGTAGGGCATGGAGGACTATAAAGATGTTGGAATTCCTGAAGCCACAATATTACTAGGAAGGTATGTCCTTTATCGTGCTTGAAATGATTACCTGTTGTCATCAATGCCAAGTGGAGAAGCCCTTCCACAAGAGAACCACTTATCATATGGTTAGACCCCATTTGCCTTGGCATACGATATCCATTGATGTTGTGGGGTCCTTGCCAATGGGCACTAATTGCTCCAAGTACATCATGGTAGTGATGGATCACTTGACATGGTGGGTAGAATCATGAGCAATCAAAGATATGGGGGCCATAACCGCTTCCGAGTTCATTATGGAGTGTTCATTCAACGGCATGGCTGCCTTTAGTTCATACTCATGGACAATAAAACTAATTTCACCTCCCATGTCCTTCCTGAGCTGAATGAATTGATGGCAATCTGCAGGATGCTAACTACTCCATAGCATCTGGAATCTAGCTGGACTGTTAGCGGTTTTGTTGGAAATTCACCTTAAATGACCAATTCTAATCAGGTCAAGGTTTGACAGCTTGGTCTAATAAGATTATGAAACCCCATCAGATATATCTGCTTCTCTTTTAGACCAAATATCAACTCTTCAAAGTTATCAGTATCATCTGGCTGAAGGGGCTAGGTCTTCTGAGGAGGCTAAGCATTCTGAAAGGGCTGAGCCCTCAATGATAAGGTTGAACTCATCTAACAAAAATTGTATCAGATCTGACAATCAGCAAAATTGGTCCTCTAACAGAATAGATCCTACCTCGTTTGAAGCACAAAGATCCTAAAAAAGATCTACTAAATCCTATCATATAAATATCTCTAAATTTTAACTAATAAAGACACCACATATTTTGTCTCGCGTAGCTACCTTTTGGTCAATTAAGATAGAATATCATTTTCTTGTACTAAAAAAAAGATAGAATATCATTATTACGATTGGAATCCATTATTGAAACAAAACTAATAATTTTGGCGCCTTATTTCAACTCTTGCTAGAGCCACAAGACTAATGATTTTGTAGACCTTGTAGCGCCTGAATATCAAAATTTATCACGAAATTCCAATACTGGTGCTCCCTGCCAGGTCTGTTTCTGAGGCTACCTGGTGAAAACATGATTTCACAACAATGAATACTTTTAGTGAAGAAAAGTCCCTCTTTAGAATAATCAATGAGTATCACACAATGTGTACATACCAACAGGCAGGAGAGGCCTTCTGCTAGTATCAGTAATCCTCATTTTCAAGCGTCTATGGATTCAAACATTGAAAGCCCTGACCAAACCAATCATCATTTAGCCTGCAGATGTAGAATAAACAGTTAGAGGCTTAATAAGAGGGGCTTTTCATCCTGGGGAGCATCATAAATGAGAATGAGCATCTAAGGTTTATTCTAATATGATGGAATTATATAATCGAGCTGTCTTACAACATACTGAAGTCAGGTTGGCTAGAAAGGAACAGTATCTCAGGCGGTATGTGCATCCCGCCATTCATCATCTAGTTCAAATCTTGGGGTTACATCATCTTGAGATTCAATGCCAGTTGACTATGGCTCAGCAGTTTCATTCTCAGCTATCCTCTTTCTATGAAACCGCTTCTAACTTCGGTCATGATAATTTGGAAGCCATAGTTGACAATTGGAGAGAAATCATTAAATTCACAACTAACTTGTTAGAATCAATACTGGAGTTGTTAGTTATTTAAGTCAAGAAGTATCTCAACAGGTTATTGAAGTTGCTAAACCTAGATAACATTGATTAACTACCCATGAAGAGGAATTTACTATTCAATTAAAACAGTTATACATCAAATTAAGAACGCTTTGTTGAATTAGATGGACTACTATAACAACTCATCTGAGTTGTGGATAATATTTGAGAAGGTATACCTGATCCTATTAGTCCTCCTGGACCTCTGGGACCACCTAATTCTCCCTCTGTGATACTGGGTCCTACTGGTGAGTGAAGTCCTCAGGGACCTGCGGGCCAACAGGGACCCCCTGGGCCTGTAGGTCGTGAATGTACTCAAGGGCCCCCAGGACCCCAGGCCCTACGCTTTCGTTTACTGACTATGAAACTCTGAATCCTTTGGTAACAATAGTTCAAGCTTTAGAAAGCCAAATATGAACCATAGCAAAGGAATGCTTCTTATCTTTGGAAGGCCACTTGACTAACCTAGATTATTCACTAACTAATTTATCAGATGTTGTTGACGATGCTCATCGCGTATGTGATTCTAATCAATATATACTCAAGAAGCTTGATTTGCAATGTAATCCGCCTCCATTGACCGTTTAACCGCTAAGTATGGAATGATTAATAAGCAAGAAGAAATGCTCGCTTCAACTTCTACTTAAAATCAATCTTCTTCAACTGGCTACATTAGTCATTGGGTCCATAAATTACAGGACGATCTTAACAATTTATGTCAACAAGTTGACCAAATTCCTACTCAAATCCATGTCTCCAAGTCTGAACCCTCCAAGGTGATCCAGTCCTGGTATTGGGTGTTCACATATTAAGAAATGAACCCATCTCTTTTAACCTACCTTTAAAGATAAGTATGAGCCAGGTGAAGGTATTATCCACTCTTTTTTATTTGTTTATGAGCAAGCGATGGACGGTGAGACTGATCAACAAAAAGTTCGTCATATTCTTTCTTGTTTAAGTTAATTCACTCAAAAAATCATGGTCCCTCACCTTAAGGTTTGCCAGACGTGGGTTCAAGTGAGAACTGCCTTTATTAAGGAATTTGTTGTGAACAAATCATGTCTAATCAAAAAGTAAGCCTTCATAAGCATCTAAGCTATTGGAAGAGAATCAATTCAAGAATTTGCTAAGAATCTTTATCATGATGCTCAGAATCTCACTACTTATGTATATTTACTTTAGAGGGTGCCATTTCAGCTGTGATGAGTTCGTTTGCTCCTTGAAGTCAGTTGTTACTTCATTTAAAATCTCTTAAAGGTGATTTCCAGTCTATTCTCATCATAAAAGAGGCATTAATGAAAACCCCTAATGGTATGGTGCATCCATCTTTTGCTCATAATCCTCGCTCCTATGTTCATGCGGTGCCTTCTAGACCCAAACTTAAACCTAATAAGGATCCTTGCATTTTTGCGGACTAGTTGGTCATATGAAACAATAATGTTGGAAGAAGCAAGCTGATGAGTCGAAAAAAAGAGGAGTCAACATAGGACAAGAGGCTCCCTGTGCTGGCATACCTCCTGTGCCTCAATCTCAGAATTCTAATACCTCTAAAGATTGTTATGTGATATCTGCTCCAGGTGAACTTGATATTCCTGATGATTTAGTCAACAAAGATACTATTCTTTCTTATGTTTTTAGTTCATCTTCTAATTCAATTTGACCAATTAGTCCTTCAGTATTCTCAATCCTAAATTTTGGTACTGATGTGAATCAGGTGGAGGTCATGGGACACAAAGTAAAAGTTTTAGCCATCAATGATACTGAATCTCCCATAAATGTTATCTCATCCCAGCTTTATGAAAAAAATCTCAGTTGTGCCGGATATAAACCACTCTCAAGACTATGGAACTGCTGGTCCCTCATATACTAAATCCATAGGAGCTTATTTTTCTCTTCCAATGCGCTTTGGAAAATTGGTTATTTCAGCCCCTGCAGTAGTGTTGGACATTAAATGTTATGACTTGCTTTTGGGAACCAAATTTCTTATTAATTTTGATGTAATAACTAGTCATAAGGACAATTATCTTTCTTTAATTGGATACCAAGTACCTTTAATTCTAAAGGGTTTCCCAAATGATAAGGGCAAACTCAAACGACGTGTTGGTCTATTGGAATATCCTAACTCCATATCTCGTCTTGAATACTGAACTTTGGGACCTAAGACTATCTTTCCACCTCCATCAGTTTGTGCCTTCAAAGGAATGTCTTTATATTCTATCAACTTGATTACAATTCCTCATAAATATCAAGTTATAAATGATACTGGAGTGCAAGTATTTGTGCTGCCTGATCATTTATTAGAGATCTCAGGTAACCTTAACCCCTCCCATCTGGAATTCTTAATTTGTCCCGGTATCCTTGATCCTGCATATAATGGAGCTGTTCTAGTTTTATTAGCTAATATCACCTCTCAACCTATAAAAAATTGCATCATAATAACTCTATTGCTTATTTACGTCCTATTCCTGTAAATGAAATATTATCTGTCACTGGATGTGGGGAGTTACGTGATTTTGGGTTGGATGACCCCTATCATTGCCAGAGTCAAAGTTAGATATGGAGATTCACTTAATCCAGAACAACAACAAGAAGCTGAGGCTCTAATTGAAGAGTATGTGAATATACTTGCAAATGGCTCCAGAGATTTTGGGATAATGAAAAATGTGCAGCATCAGGTAAAAATGGGGGATACTCCCCCTATCCAATCCTGGCCTTATCAAAAACTAAAAGTTTAGGAGGCTCAAGTTTCAGTGGAATTGAAACAAATCCTTAAATCTGGGATTTTGACGCCTTTACAAAGATTATGGGCTTTTCCTCTACTGCTTATCCAAAAAAAGGATGGAGGTCATAGAGTGGTTATGGATTATCATAATCTTAATGCTGTTACCCAAAAGATTCATATCCATTACCTCATATTGATGACTTGTTAAGACTACTGTCTGGATCACAGTTCTTTTCGCCATGGACCTTGCTAGTAGGTTATTGGCATATTGAACTGGCTCCTGAAGATCGTCAAAAATGCGCTTTAGTTTCTAGTGAGGGTTTATTTGAGCCTACTTTTATGCCACAGGGGCTTTTTAATGCCCCTGTTACCTTTCAAAGGGCCATGGATGGCTTATTTGGTGATTTGAAACTTTCCTGCATTTTAGTTTATTTAGATGATATTACTTTTTTCTTTTACTTCTAATGAGCATTTAGACCATTTATACGAAGTATTTGGCCGAATGCGCCAAGATTCTCTTAATCTAAAACCATCTAAGTGTGCTTTTTTCAAAACTGGGATGGAGTTCTTAGGTCGTAAGGTTATTTGCAATGGGATTTTACCCTTGTCTAGTAAGATTAATAACATTACAGACATGCCTGTTACTAAGAGCTTGTGCAATATTCAAATGTTTTTAGGGATGGTTGGTTATTACCGGACAATTCATCCCCCATTTTGCTGAAATTGTGGAACCTTTGGTTTACTTACTACATAAGGAAGTTCTTCTTATGGGAAGAATTGCAACAGCAAGCTTTTAATCTTTTATGGTAAGCTTTAATTAGTGCCCAAATTTTAGCTCATCCTGATTTTTCAAACCCTTTTCTATTATTTACTGATGCCAGTGATGTAGCTATTGGGGCTATTCTGGCTCAGCACGACTCCAAGCTAGTATATCATCCTATTGCTTTTTATAGTAAAGCCCTTAACAAAACATAACGCAATTATAGCGTTACTGAGATAGAGTGCCTCGCGGTCCTATCAGCCATCAAGAATTTTCGCCCTTACCTCTATGGTAAACATTTTACTATTATCACAGATCACGCATCCCTATAATGGTTACAACAAATGAAGGGCCTGATGGACGCTTAGCTAGATGGTCTCTAAAGCTTCAGAATTATGACTTTTCAATTCAACATCACGCTAAAGCTATACACCAAAATGCAGATGGACTTTCTTGATTACCTATACTGACTCTATTCACTGCTGAAGAATATTGCATCTATGACCTAATTGAGCAGACCTGAACTATGGTATTGTGAATCTAAGGACGTTATAGCAAAGCTACAATCTTTAACCAAGGATACTCAAATTAAAGAAGGTTCTCTTTATAAAAAAGTTGGGATCTAAATGACTACCTTTTGTTTGGCCTTCTTCTAGGACCAATACCATTATGGAGGCTCATCAATCTGTGGGGCATGGAGCTATTGCTAAGACTTTACAGTGGTTGAAAACTGATGTTATTGGGATAATATGCTGGAAACTGTGCACGTTGTGTTTAAAACTTGTCTCACTTGCTAAAAACATAGTAGTGGAAACATGAATTATCAAAATAAAATTGTGGGACCTTCAGAACCTTTTTCTATTATATGCATTGATGTAGTGGGTCCCCTTCCTACCGCTACTTATGGACATTGTTATATCATTCTAGCTATTGAACATTTTACCAAATGGATTGAAGCTGTCTCTGTTTCCACTGTCACCTCTAAATCTACCACATCCATCCTTTTTAAACAAGTTTTCACCCGGCATGGTAGCCCAACAGTACTATTATCTGATAATGGAACCATTTTTGTTTTGCAGGTAGTATCTGATATTACTAAATTGATAGTTACCTATCAGCGGTTTAAAGATCCTTATAATCCTTCTAGTAATGGTTCAGTTGAGCAAGGTAATGGTACACTGGTAGCCATTCTGTGAAAGATGATTTTAACCAATCCTAGTAGATGGAATCTATATTTATCTAGCGTGATGTTAGCTTACAGGGCTAGCTATCATTATGTAATTGCAATGTCTCCTTTCAAGGCTCTGTATGGTCGGGATTCTATTTTACCCTCCAGTGTACAACCTATAATTGATACTGCTACCCCTCAAACTAATGAATCAGCTATGAGAAGGTTAATCGAAAAAATTATCAGAGCTCAAGCCTTAGCTTTGAGTTCTCTTGCTACTACAATTTCAAAAGAAGGAATTAGGACCAATGCTACCTGAACTACCTTACCTAAGTATCAAATAGGAAATCTTGTACTTTTTTATCATCCTAGATCTGGAGGACGCATTCACAAACTTGATACCTTATGGCTGGACCCTATTGTATTATCTATCATCAGGGTATTGAATACTCCATTTCAGCTGTTGACACTGGGACTGTTTTTAATAGAGTTTATAGTAGATTTCTTCATAATTACGTGCCCCCTAAGCAATATCTTGAGGGGGCATTGTTGGAAATTCACCTGCAATGACCAACTCTAATCAGGATCAAGGTTTGGCAGTTCAGTCTAATAAGATTATAAAAAACTCATCAGATATATCTGATTCTCTTTTAATCAACAATCAACTCTTAGGATTTATTGGTCTTATCTTCCTGAAGGGGCTAAGTCTTCTGAGGAGGCTAAGCATTCTGAAAGGGCTGAGCCCTTGATCAGAAGGTTGATCTCATCTAACAAAAATTGTATCAGATTGGACAATCAACAATTTTGATTCTCTAACAAAAAAATATCTTACCTCTTTTGAAGCACAAAGATCCTTAGGAAGATCTACTAAATCCTCTCCTATAAGTATCTCTAAATTTTAACTATAAAGAAACCACATACTTTGTCTCGCGTAGTTACCTTTTGGTCAATTAAGATAGAATATCATTATTCTGATTGAAATCCATTATTGTAACGAAACTAATAATTTTGTTGCCTTATTTTAACACTTGCTAGAGCCACAAGACTAATAATTTTGTAGCCTTCATAGCGCCTGAATATCAAAATCTATTAAGAAATTCCAATAGGGTTGATGGTACTTTAGTAAATATCAAATGGAAGCTTATGAGGGAATGACCATCTGACTGGAGCACCCTTCTCTCCACTGCAGTTTTTGCGTACAACATCAGCTATCACTCAGTTATTAGAAAGAACCCTTTCATTTACTCTATGGTAGGCACCCAGCTCTGCCTCTGCTACTTTACTCTTGTGTAGAGAATACTTTTGGATAAACTCTCAATGCTATCTGATGAATTTGAAATCTACGCTTATAAACTTTAGACTAAAGCATACTTGACCAGTTTGTTCAGAAAATCAAGGGATACAATTCCAATTAATGATGATATAGCAGACTGCCGCAGTTCATGATAGGTTAGCGTGTCTTGTTACATGACCATCATGGATATTTATTGGTGGTATAAGCTAGCTAGCATTTGGATTGGACCCTTCAAGATAATGGAAAAAATAGGCACTGGCACCCACATGATTAAAGAAACTGGCAAGTGATTAAATCATCTTTGAGTGCACGCCAAGTTCTTCAAGATATATTAACAACAAGCAAACCATATAAAAGGACTCATAAACCATGGGCGGAATAAGGAAGATTCCGCTCCTGGATATAGATGAGGTCCCTTCATATTAGTTAGCAGAGGATGAGGCGTAGGCGACCTATCAGAGGAATAACATCTAGTTAAGAGGGGGAAATGTCAGGAAATTAACCATATGGTTTCCTCCCACTATGCCAAATACTAAGATCCAATTAGATTTGATAATGATAGTCAAGAAATTGTAGATGAATCCACCAGATCTGGTTGCCTAAGAAAATAGTTTAATTGAAATTGGTATAATTCAATTACTGGTGACTAGAAGCATAGGATAATCAAGAATAGGTTATATTATTAATTTACTAATGGTTTCTGGTGGATCAAATGCCAAAGATTAATAATAAAATGTGGCAATATGGTTACAATTTCGCAAAGAGTTACACCAAGAGAATAGTTAGTGATATTATCTGCTTGGTTGAGCTGTAGAAGTGACTGCAGCGAGAGGGATAACGGTAGTGGCAGAGAGTAGAAAGGGGATTACTTTTAGCTAGAAGGCTGCAATGGACTCTGCAGTAAGAAGTTGATATATGATGTAGACCCCTTGGTTATGGCTTTGTGACGCTGCTTTCTATAATAAAGTTTGTGTTTTCAGAAGCGCTTTGCTTCTACTTTATATATTTTAATATCTATGTTTGAGCAACGTTAATCCTCATATCACATTCCGTTGTATCAGTGGGTTCAACCTCTGTGCAACAATCTGTTGAATTTGTATCTAATCCGCCAGAAGATCAACTCATATGGTAACTGATTTATATGCAAATGTTGCTAAACTTAAATAGAATCCCCAATAGGATGTTTTCCCAATACCAATTTTCTTAGTGTCACTGCTAGAGTCAATTAATTTATTCTACCATTCCATTTGTTTCCAGTTGGTATGGAACAGATACTACTCCTCTGATTCCCCTTAACTCATTTTAGTCTAGGTATCACATAAATTGTAAAGCTTGGTTCTGTTGCTACTGAGTACACTTGCAGACATCCATGCTGGTATATTACTTGTTATAGAATAAATCTCAAGGTTCTTGTTGCATCTATCCTACTCAAGGCTTTGGTCTCAACCTATCTGGTCAGATGGTCTATTGCAATAATTATATACTTTACTCTTCCAGTACTAACACTCATTGGCCCCATCATGCCAATTGACACCATGTGCCATGCAAACCCAGGGTGCACTCGCCAATATTCCTATGTGTTCTTGTGGGTTTGTGGAGTTGACATTCCATGCAACAAGCTATATAATCTTCCATGTTATAGTTTAGCAATTCCCAGTAATTCTGGCGAAGGTTATCCAGTGTTTTTCTCAGGACGCCATGCCCTACAACCTTATGCACAGCTTAGACAATTGCGGAATGTTCAGATGGTTTGAAAATAAAAACCTATTTTATCAATTAATTTGTAAAGTTGTCTGTTATTCATTTCTGTATGTTTCATGGATTTATTCAGCGTGTTCAAAATCTCCTGAGGTTCATCCCCATTAATTATCAATCATTTGTTGAAATTATTCATCCACTGGCTAATACACAATATTAAAGGCAGGTAATCTTGATAATCCATAAGCATTATGATGTGCTGCTCCCACCCTGTGAACAATTTCATAATTATATGCTTGTAATTTCAAAGCCCTTCAAGCTATCGCCCCTTTGGTTCTTTAAGATTATGTAACCAGCGTAGAGATAAATGGTCAGTCACAACCTTGAAGTGCGTTCCATTTATTATACACTTGAAATTGTTTACAGGCATATATCACTGAAAGGCATTCATGCTCCAGAATGGTGTATTTCCTTTCCACCAGATTTATGTCTAACTTACATAAGCTACAGAATGTGCATCCCTGGCGTCATCTACTTGACTTAAATCGGCTCTAATTAAATAAGTGCGGCATCCATCTGAATTATAAAAGCCTAGTTGAAATCTAGATAATTCAAAACTGGACTGGTAATCAGATAATTTTGGAGCTCATCAAGCAAATCTTGGGCCTCCTCATTTATACAAATCCCAATTGGATCCTTTAATAGATGGAATAATGGTTTGGCATTTTGGATAACTCTTTGAAAATTTGGTGATAGTAGCTGAGCATGACAACAAAAATTTATATATCCTCAACACTCTTTGGGGGTTGACATCCATTTAATAGCAAATATTATATGCAGTTGAGGCTGTAGTCCACCATAGTTTATCACAAAGGACAATTATTCAAGCTCGTTTTTGAAAAAAAATGTCATTTTCTTGGCTTAATTTTCAAATTTGCTGATAGGAGTTTGAACTATTCATCAAAATCTAAGGTGATCAGTAAACTTCCAACTAAATATGTTGCTATTTCTTAGATATACTAAATTGCAAGTAAACTTCAAATCTCTCAAGATGGAATCCATAACCCGTTGAAAGGTATCTGGCACATTAAATAGTCCATATGAAATTCTAATCATCTGGTATAACCCTTGTTTGTGTCATGGAACTGGCTAATAAAGTTAAGACTAGCCTGACAGTCTGAATGAGTGGACAACCAAAACACAAACCAGAGTAAAAGGTGTATAACCATCTATATGACCTGGTATATCATTGGGAGGAGAACAACTGAGGTACAACAATTGGAAATTACCATTACTAGCATACCTGCTTTGATCACACAGTTGCAAGAGTAGTGTCCACGAAATCCGCGTCAGTTGTTTACTTAGACACCCCAGGGGTCCATAATCCGCTCTGGGAACATTCAGGGTCAAAAGTGTGGAAGGAATGCAAAACTTAGCCCACTGGGTGGAAATCACCTCAAGAAGCAAAGCCAAAATATGACGCAATAAGGCATCTAATATGGGGGTCAACCCAAGGTGACCACCATAACAATATCCTCATTTAAATAGGGAGTGTAACAGAGAAGTGAGTATGGACACTATGGCCCAGTTTTTACAAAGACCAGGTAACATGGAACATGGCAAGAATGAGGCTACCTGATAGCTATAATAATATAATTAAAAAATTCCACGCGCATATTTGTTTATTAAACAAAAGGTAAAGGTTGAATTACAACAGTACCTGTGGGGGACTGTTGCTTTAAGTGCTGGGGATTGGGGAAACAGAAAATCTGCATTAACCAAGGGTAATGCAATCATGCCTGATTCTGGTGAATCAACATTTCAAATTATTTATGGCGCCAAATTTTCCTCACCCTGGCAGTCAAATTAAGGTCAAATTTCTCCACTAAATTTTTACTCTCATTGCGATTTTGCTTGGTGGATCAATGATGATTTGACTGGTGTACAACTGGTATGCCCATGACCAAAGTAGTTATGTGAGGTCCCATTGCATAATGAAGCTATATTACGCCCAAACCTGTTGTGGATGAGCTCTCCTTTTTTGTGGAGAAGAAACAGATTTACAAGGTTTTGAACCTGAGAGTACAGTGGACACTTTAATTATGATGGCCAACAATTTATCAATTTTAATGAACCCCACATTGGGGCCTGAGATTACTAAGGGAGAGGAGTGGCCACAAACTCTCCGCTAGCAATGGCTTCTTACCACCGCCACCCCCAGACTTCCCCAATTTCTACACCATCACCTAAAGGGTGAGAAGGGGATGTAGGGGAGCAATCTTTAGCAGGTAGTCCATCACCCACCTCTTGTTTACCACATGGTCTAAATTGCCCTGGGAAATGAGAGAAATATTCTCTATTTTAACCCCCTTTTTTTGTTCTGAATAAAAACCCCTCACAATTGAGGTGCAGGGGGTGCTCCTTAAGGCTTACAATGTGTTGATTATTGCATTTTTATCATGATCTTCTTTTGGCTAGTCTATCAACCAATACCCCAAGACTAAATCTATAGACAAATTTTTTTGCTTCCCTTAGATAATCAAGCGCGTCATCTATCTTGACAGTGGATATGAATCCTTCTTGGTATTTTGTATAACCAGTGGCAATTAATAACCACTCAATCTGATACATCCTTTTTCTAAATATTTAACTAGCTCATAAACTCAAAAGAAGGCATGAGGATCCCATGATCAATAAGTTTACTGATTTCCTCACTAACTACTGCCTCAGCAGCCTTAGATCATCAGATGGGTTGCATCCATATTGGCAGTTATTACCCAGTATCAACCTTATGGATCATATTTTTTGCACATCTTAGGTCATGATCATTCTGAGCAATTATCACCCAATATTTTTCAAATAGTTGGAGTATTTTCTCCTGCTGATGTTCCAATAACCCAGCAAGCTGTTCTTGATCCACTAGTACATGGATTTTTTCATCAAAATCCACAGGTAAACCCATTTTTTGCTAAAATCCCAAAAATCATAGAACTCTCTGATTTTGGTGGTTTGGATTAATTAAGCGACTTGATGATTTTGTTTTGTGCCATCTTCATCAGTTTTTCAAAAAGATTGGCCAGTAGCACTCTTATTTTGCCATGGCCTAACATTATAATTTTTATCAATGCTACTATAACTAGTCTCACTTTATTACATGGGGTGACAACTTCTTTATAGAATTGCTCCAGGATGCCTACCATTACCCCTGTGTTAACTATATTTGTGTTCCTAGCAGAATATCATTCATTATTTTCATCTGCAATGGTATCCCACAGTTTTTGAGAGTCTCTTTCAGCATTTCCCTACTTTTTCATCCACCAACTCATATTGGATGGGAATGATACCATCACTGTAAATTAAATTTTATCAAATTATTTTTTTGTTGGTGGAGTTTCTCCTTTCCACTGATATACCATGGAGTGGGTTTGCCCTAAAATTTTTAGGGTATTCTCCTCAAATTCACACTTGCCATTATACTTTCTCATGTATTCTGTCCCAATGAGTATATTGTAATTTTGAATAGCCAACATTATGGCTGGAGCTGATACCAACAGAGATCTGAACCAAAGCAGTAGTGCACTATATGCTCCATAAGATATTGTGATATCTGTTCTGGAGGTTTCATATTTTTTCCAGTGCTCTAAATCCATCATAATCTTCATCTGTTTCACCAATTTAGTTTAAACAATATAAATGGGCGCTCCACCTTTGATTATTGCCTGTACTCTTATTTGATTAGCTATAATGGCCACATACGTGCACTCAGAGTACTGTAATAAAGTGTTTACTGAGTGAATTGTAAGATTATTTTGCTTAATATAAAGTATAAATTATTTGTGTAAATAAATCAGGGAAATTTTCTTTGATCACACTAATTGTGAGAATATGCTCACCTTGTTAAGTTTTGTCTTGAGTATTTCTTCTATGCTTTTGGCAAGACTGATCTTTTCTTCTAGCTGATGAGCATATGCCAAGCAACTTCTTTTTATTTCATAGTTGTCCCCTTCACTTTTGCTTGGGTAATTGCATTTATGTCAAAATTAACTACCTGGTAAAGTGGATCAGGTGTTTCTTCATCTATATATAATTAAACATGCAGGTCATCACTAAGTGTATCAGGGGGAACAGATTTGATTGCAGCGGTAGGTTGTTTCATATATAGACTGCGGGTCCTTTTCCCAAATTTTGACCAGTTTCCTTATCTTTATCCTGCATCAGAGTAACTTGCTATTTAGGCTTCTTGCGCCAACATTGAGCGGCAAAATGTCCAAATTTCCACTTTGGTAGCAGCAGATCAGAGCCTTGTCCACTTGTTTTTGTCCTTCAGGCTTGTTTCCCATAATGACTAAATTCTTTTGCTCTATATTGGGCTTGGCAAAATTCACCGTGTTCTGATTTTTAGCAGGAATGGTCTTCAAGGTTCAATTAGGTGCTTTGAAGGTTTCTCCTAACATTTTTATATGATCCACCATATGTGATGTAGACATCTGGTTTACAAGCGCTGAAGCCATAGTGTGATACAAGTCTCAGTAGGGCCTAAACACCACTTGCATTGCGATGCAGGCATCAAAATCTGATAATACTTTTGCAACAGCCAGTATGTACAGTTCCTGGTAGAATTAGTTAATAAAAGCTGCTAGAGTCTCTCCCTTTCGATTTGAATTCCCATAAACTCTTGTTTACAGTTGGAAATACACGTAGGACTACTGAACTTTGTCATAATTGCTTCTTAAGCTTTGCTATACTTTCAATTGTCCACATTGAGATAGGTAACACGATACTTTGACAATCAGTTTCTAGGCAATTCATCACGTTACTGCCTTCTGTCTAACACCATATCCAAACATTGGCATCTCAATTAGGCAGAAAAAGGCTGATTTATCCCAATGAAATGTGGGTAATTTTGGCATATTCCAATATCTTCTGTTACTCTTCTGGCAGGGGAACTCTGCATGATAGCCCAAATAATGATTGGTGTGACTTTGGGAGCCATCTCTGAAAACGCAGCAAACGATCCAGGAATATTTCTTGGTTGTTGTGCCTTCACAATTAGATTTTCATGCGCATTAATGCCATCTTTGTTCGCCTCCAATTGGGTGCAATCACTTGTGATTGTCAAGTTCGTCTATGCACTTTAGCATTCATTCCATGTCTTTATGGATCTTCATAAGTGTTCTCTATCTGATCCTCATTCCATTTTCTGAAATAACACTTCCTTGATCATTTTGTCTCCTTTTACTTCAATGAGGTGACTTTTCCATAAAGATCATTATTGACCTTTTCAACTTGCTCAATATCTTCCTAGGCTTTTGTCATACATTCCTCCAAAGTAGCAAAACTGGCCTATGATGCCAAGTCTAGCCCATTTTTATTGAAGGTTTCTAGTTCCGTCTAAAGCTTCCTAAGTTTGTTTTTGTAGGACATTATTGATAATTTTTCTTATTAAATTTGGCTTAAAAACTCAACTACCCCTGTAGTGAGCACCAAACTTTGACTTCTGAGAGCTGGTTACTCTTAGCAATGAGTACTCAATGTATTTTCAGTTGTATGGCTCTCTTTAGCTCTCCATTCACTGCACAGTTTTCTGATATGTGCGCTGTTAAGTTGTTGATAATAATTGATAGTAATTAATTAGGTTAATAATATTAAGATTATCACCCTAGTGAATTTCTAACAGCCAAGTTTAGTATTAGGTCCAACGCTAAACTGGTATTTGTCCTTCTAATTCTTGAAGATATTTCTGGAATGCTAGGAAACTTCTCCGTTTAACTCTTTCTTCTGGTATAAACTTTATCTACAATTAGGTTCAGAGGTTCTTCTTCTCTGGTATTACATAACCTGCTAATAAAGCTCAGAGGTTCTTATCTTCTCTATTGACGCAGAGTCCGTGGAGATCTTGAAGCAATATAAAAGAGCAAAGGACCTCCTTTCCTCAAACTCTAATCTCAAAGTGAAATATACACTAAATATATGACAGTCTAAAATACTATAGTATTTGAGCTATTCTTATCTGGATCTGGATCTACTTTATTTAATGACATACAAGGGAATTTATAGGGGAATTCAGTGCCCAACTTTTCTGTTGTTGCCCCAATTGGAAACGGCAGCCATTGCCAATGAATTACCCTATAGTGTTGTATTTAACAATAATCTCCCTCATTGGTTTAGCCAGATCCCACTGCTAACCAGAAATGCGACCTCTTCTGGAATGAAAAAAGAATTTGTCTCATCGCCTTCATTCAACCCCAGCATGTTACCCTTATTAGGTTAGCAACATGCTTAGGTAATAGAACTTTACTCATAAACAGCAGGTCATGATACCTAAAAGGTTAGCTCACAAGTTGCTATCAGAGGTGTTGTTAATCTCCTAGCAACTAATAATTCCCTTATTAAATTGTTGACAAACTTTGATTGGCTCTACAAATTGTATAAATTATCAATAATGAAATTGATAACCAAATAACTTGTTTGTTGTCAAGGATCATCCTTGATGACCCTTTAGTACCCATAAGTATCAAACCCTGGTGGATTAAATAATGCTTATTAGGGATAAATCACCAGTCAATAGTTATCCTATGCATTGATAACTCCCACATCTACTAGAGTGTAAGAGTAAAGCCTGACATTAATAGGGTTCTGAGATTGCATATATTGTTCATCAGATCAAGAAAATATGTGTTAAAGTTAGGTCAATTAATTGCATACCAAACTATAATTACAACGGGATTGGTTCAATTAATCGCTTAACTTACCTTAATTGCAATGATATTGGGTCAATTAATTGCAGAAATCGTATTTTCAATGAGACTGAGATGCTTCCCACTACCTTTCAAAATCATATGCACAGCACAATTCCAGAAGCTCAGAAATAGATTAGTACTATGTTAGAAAATTAATTAAGCTTAGGTAAGGCCAGAAAGCTGGATAAAATATATAACTAAAGCATCCATATGGTTAATCTTTGCGGTCAATAAAAATATTCTTTATCATGAAAACATTATTATATTTATTTACTAATGTGTTATCAATCCCAATCTACCACCCCAGACTACAAGTAACTCTTTTACAACTTTCCCCTCTTAAAACCATATCTTTAGACAACTTCCATACCAGCTTACCAACCATTCCTTATACCTGGATACCTCAAGTGTCCTTGTAATACTGGATTAAACCCCTTAGTTATGCTAGCTCATGGCTAGCTACCCCAACCAGGTCAGTTGTACACCAGTCCCTGACAATTTGACTGCCAAAATTATAATAAATATCCCACCACGTTATTATTATTAGGACTTTAATATTTGCTTTATTGATGAAAAGTTACTAATTACTGGTGAGAATGGTTTCACCAGAAAAGCAATATGAGACACCTTATAAAGAAGCAGTAGGACCCAGTCAGATGCAAACAATGAGTGTTGGCAACTATGCACCTATAACTTACCCTACAGTCCCCTTACCTAAGAAATCAATATAAGCTTAAGTAAAAGAAGGTCTTACGTTGTTGGGGGCATATTTTAAAGCTTATCTTGTTAACCTATTCAGACTACGCACAAAAAATTATGGCATTAGGCTCTCAAATCACTGGTGATGCTCTGGGTTGGTTTATAAGGGCCTTAGAAGAGAATGAGAATTTGTGTGAAGATTATGGAGCATTCAAAGGCCAGTTGTTAGCTGCTGCAGCCTTTACTGGTAACATATTACAGGCACGGATTGCCTTGATGAATCTTCAACAGGAAGGTTAAACCTTTTGAGGAATATACCCATAAGTTCCTGGAGAACTTTCAGAGTGCAGAATTAGATGAGGAAATGGGAGCACTTTATTTCAGACAAGGAGATGTTGGCCGTTGTTCAATGTTTAAAGCACTGGCGCTGGTACTTGTGTGGGGTAAAGTACCCAGTGAAAGTTTTGACAGAGTATAAGAATTTAACTTACTTTTTCACCCCACGACAATTAAACTAGCGTCAGGCCTGATGGGCACTTACTCTGGCTGATTATGACTTGGACATTGGTTACAAGCCTGGAAATATTAATGTGTTTCAAGATTCCCTAAGCCTTCATCCTGAAATGATACCTGCAGAGGGGTAAATTACTGAGTTTAATATGCAGGTGCTTCTGAAGACCAAGGATCCTGCTTCATTACTATCTCCTCTTGTACTAGTGGATATGAATGTGATTTTGGAGGTTCAGAATAATGATGCTTTCTGTCAGGAAGTGAAGAATGATCTCATTCAAAACCAAGACAGTGTGTGGTACAAAAAGGGTTACTCGTTGAAGGGTCAGTCAGTATTCTGGAATGGTTGATTTTATGTACCAGAGAGACCTTTAAGATTGGAAGTCATACACGAGCACCACTATGTAGGCATGGCAGGAAGTCCTGTAAAGAATAAAATGATACGCCTTATTCAAAGAACTTATTGATGGCCTGGTCTTAGAGGAGACGACTTAGGATATGTGGCAGGATGTGAGGTTTGTGGGCGCACCAAGGTTTGTAGAGGACTTCCTGAAGGAAAATTGCAACCATTATCAATCGCACAAAAGGCATGGGAGTCAATATTTATGGATTTTATAGTAGATATACACCGTTTCCAAGGATACAATGCAGTATTGGTTGTGATATATAGATTCACTAAAATGGCTTATTTTTTCAATTACTACCAATGTCATGGCTAAAGAGTTATAACGTCTTTTTTGATAAATGTATTCCTGCATCATGGTACTCCCAAGGAGGTGATTTCAGACAGAGGGCCTCAGTTCACATCAAACTTTTCAAAACAGATCCTCGCAAACCTTGGAATCAAGAGATGTTTCTCCACCGCATACCATCCACAGACTAATAGACAGACAGAGAGAGTTAAACAGGTGCTGGAGAAGTACCTGAGATGGTATGTTAATGCAGAGCAGGACAACTGGGTTGAGCTGTTGCTTATGGCCCAGTTCTGTTATAGCACTTTAGATTAATCTTCAATTGGAATGCCACCATTTAAGGCAAACTATGGCCATGATGTAAATTGGTATTTGCTGCCAACAACTGAAGCTAATAATCCATCAGAAAGAGATTTTCTGAAGGAAATCCACCAGACCCATGCATTATGTCTAGCAAACTTAACCTGAGCAGTGCAGACTTAAAAAAATTTTCAGATAAAAAAGAGTACCTGGGAAGCCATTGGAAGTTGAAAGTGAGGTTTATCTATGTACGCAATGTTCCTTTGGATTTACCATGCTGGAAACTTGCCCATTGGCGTGTAGGACCATTTCTGGTAAAGGAGGTCATTGGTAAGATTACTTACCGAGTTGCTCTACCTGAAGGATGGAAAATAAATGATGTTTTTCATAAGTCACTCTTGTGTAAGAAGGATGGGAGTTCATTATCCCACCAGAAAGTTAAAAACGCCGTTCCCCCTCTGGTTAATGGTCCAGATACAGAGCATGAGGTAGAGGCTATTACTGACAGACGTAAGCATTGTGAGAAAATGCAACTCCTGGTTAAGTGGGTTGGTATTACGCAGAAGAGAGCACTTGGGAGCCAGAGGAGAACTTAAAGAATGCAGGCAAGCTGTTAAAGAAATGGGAGAAGAAGGCCTTGCAGGTAGCTTCAGCCTTGGTGGAGGATGATGTCAGGGTAAATCCTGACATAAATAGGATTCCTGAGATTGCATATATTGTCCATCAGATCAAGAAAATATGTGTTAAAGTTAGATCAATTAATGGCATACCAAACTATAATTACAACGGGATTGGTTCAATTAATCGCTTAACATACCTTAATTGCAATGATACTGGGTCAATTAATTGCAAAAATCGTATTTTCAATGAGACTGAGATGATTCCCACTACCTTTTTAAAATCATATGCACAGAAAATTACAGAAGCTCAGAAGAAGATTAGTACTATGTCAGAAAATAAGCTTAGGTAAGTCCAAAAATCTGGATATTATATATAACTAAAGCATATATATGGTTAATCTTTGCGGTCAATAAAAATATTATTTATCATGCAAACATTAATAAATTTATTTAGAGTAAAATCAATCCCAATCTACCACCCCAGCCTACAAGTAATTCCCTTCCAACTTTTCTCTCTTAAAACCATATCTTTAGGCAACTTCCATACCAGCTTACCCACCATTCCTTATACCTGGATACCTCTAGTGTCCTTGTAATACTGGATTAAACCCCTTGGTTATACTAGCTCATGGCTAGCTACCCCCAACCAGGTCAGTTGTACACCAGCCCCTGACATAGAGAGCCTTGTCCCAAAGTGGATAAGCAAATTCATTATAATTGATTAAGCTGGGTGATGTGGGCATATTAAAATTCAACATGTGGCAAGCTCAATAATTGTTGTTCTCATATAAATTATTCTGTAGTTAACACAAAGGCAGAAGCAATTTGCAAAGCAAGGAATGGTGCAAGGTGGAGGTAAGTTGGGTGAAGCGTGCAAGATGGAGCGGTAAGTCCTCAAGAGGGACAAAGTGGCAAGAAAGATTTGGCAGCTACTCAAACTGCTCAAATGCATTTTCCTAAAGAGTTAAAAATGCTAGAGGGTAGAGCACCGCTGCCTCACACTGAAGCAGCAGACAGCGGCACTATGGACATCTATTATAAAAAATGGTGGTGTGGCAAGATAGTGAGTTTTTGAAATGACTTATGGTTAAATTTCTTGAGATTGGGTTTTATTAGGATGAAAGGTTTTATGGATTCCATTTATCTTACTAAAAACTTTCTATATAATACACTTGAAATAATTAAGATGAAGGAATTATTTTAAAAAGTCACCACTAAAATAGGCTGGCTAGGAATTTTAGGAAAGTGGAGAGAGTAACTTGAAGAATAATAATAAAAGGGAAATCTGGTGTGGGATGCTGCATACCAATTGCCACTGCAATGATGATATGTCATTTAAAGCATATTATGGAGGCATATTTTGGCTTGCAGAGTGCTTACAATTTTTGTAAAAAAAATAATAGTTATAATAACCATGGCGAGCTTGCAAACACTTTACATATAATTGATTAATTTTTCTTCCAAAACAGAAAGTACCTTGCCTTCTGGCTCAATCCCAAAATGGAAAGAGTGAATCTTATTCTCTAATCTAAGTTCAATGGTGATTTATGGAAGTTTTGTTCTTATCAATCCTACAAATGGTTCAATGCAAGATAAATAATTCTTTTGTTATTTTTTCATTATCATGACTATGATAATTTCTTTTGATAGTGGATAAACTTGTCATTCACATGATGTCAAATTTATAGGTTTTCTGATTATTCTTAGTTAATAATCCCTATAAATGTATTAACTGCACAGGTTTGTTGTGCACTTCTTCGCGTTGTTTGATAGTGAAATATATTTGTTTGATAATAGTATGGAGACTATTATCCGCAGCTAAATTAAAGTACTAGGATTTGGCCCAACGCTTGGCTAGTAATTCCTCATAAAATACTTCTGATGTCCTTAATAGGGGTTTGTTCCCTGGTATCACCTAACCTGATTCACTCTCAGATCCCTGTTTATGGTTTTCTCTTTGATGACACACAGTTGGCAGCAATCCCTGATTTGATTCAGCTTCTCTTCATTGGATCCCTGCTCAGATCCTTACTCTTTATCCAAAAGATTCTCCTAATTAGAGCACACAGCAATACTTTCCTTGAGAATAGAACTTAAAATGGATTCTGATAAATTATATTAAGATAATACACTGAGTTATGGTGGTTTTTTATTAGTAAATTCTTAAGGGAATTTATAGTATAAATTCAGCGCCCAACCCTCAGTTGGCACCTCCTAAATGAAACAGAAGCTATTGCCATTGAATTACCCATCCTTGTCTCAACAGCAATGGTCTTCCCCATCCTGGCTATGATTCCATCGTTGGACATCCTCAAGACCTAAAATGGAAAGAGGCTGAAAACGTGTCCCTAACATTTTCCTCTCGATCCCAGTAAACCAACCATATTTAGCAAGTGAACTGCTTAGGTAATGGGGCTTGTTTTCCATTAAGGCAGTTTGTGAACCAACTGATCAATTTGCTAGTTGCAGGCGACATCACTCACCTCGCAACTTGATCTTTAAATTCCCAATCAGTTGGCGATGAAACCCAATTAATACCAATCTGTACACCTGATAGTGGATCAACTATCAGATGCCCCTATTTCATCAGCAACTCTGCCTGATGAGATCTTAAGCATTCATCTGGATCGATCCCTGATGGATCTGACTCAGGCGAATAACCTAAAATCCCCCAAACATTGTTATCCTGAAATCAGGGTCAACTGATATCCAATTCACTTCACTTTTGGTATTCATCCCCTAGTGATACCTGGTAATCTAGTTGGCTGGGAGTATGGGCAAAAATCCCAACACATCCCCCCTCTTGTCTAGATTTCCAGTGAGAAAAGGATTAGGGCAGGAGAACACCACTTCGGACACTCAGTCAAATACTTCATTTGTTCAAGCGGAGTACAATCAATCAGTACTCAACGCTGTTCAGGACGATCTTTGGCATGAGGCTCTCTTCCTCTTCCTCCTTGCTATCGCCTACTCAGAGCATGGTCCCCATGACCTTCTGTCATGTTGGGCTGATCAATTTACTCATGACAATATTTAATCTCAGGATCCAGTTTTCCCCCTGTCAGAGCATATGATCCACTGTCATGTTCAGGATTCTTGGTCCGGCGTCCTCAATATCCTTATTTTCTCCTCATCCTTGACAGTAGATTCTTACTGCCAATGTCTGTTTTGTGGCGCAATTAAGAATGCTCATTTATGTTTGCCCTTGTTATTTTCTCATAACAACCTCCTGGCTCATATCACTCTTTTTCTTCTCTGGAGAGCTTATCCCATTAATTTTGAGATTAATTTCTCCAAAATAAGAGCTTAATTGATTTCAGAGTTCATAATGTTAACTATCATATAAGTCTGACATCCCCCCTCTCGTCCAGCTCATATGTCAAATTCTGAGTCTCAGTACCAACAGCTGCTCAATAGCTTGTCTGATAAAGACCTTTGGCTCTTCCAGCTGATGAGTAAATCAGTGCGCTAGAACCTCTTCTATGGACCTTCCAGGACTCATAATCTCAGTCAAGTATCAGTAGCCTGTCCTTCCATGGAATTACCGTAAATGGCAACCAACCCCAATGAAACCAGGTTAGCAATTGTCTCAAACAACTTGTGACTAATCCTTCCTCTGCCATCAATTCCTGAGTTAGATTTCAAAGCTCTATTGGATTTAACTCATTTGCAGATACTCCTAACATCATCATCAAACCTCCTGAAGCAATTCCCTCTGCTCTCAATTTTTATTCCTCTCCAGATTGGACTTGCTTCTGGAGTTCCTCTTCCAACTTGGTTATAATTACAAGCCAGCTGTATTGGCCACCAAACTAGCCATTGGAAACAGCTTACATTTTGAACTCCCCTATGCAGAATTAAGGGCCCAAGTCACTGAGTCTTTGTCCATAGCTCTGAACCCTTCCAATCTTGAAAACATCCTAGATCAAGATGTTGCAGCTTATGCTCTTCGCTTTGCCAGCCAAGCTCTTCAAAGTTGGGCCACAAAGCTTCCAGACTCTCCCATTTTCCATCTCTCATTCTGCTTTCATCTTCTTTGAATCCTGTTCTCCATCACTTGCAGGATATCATTTGCTCCTTGCATGACTATCTCATTTCTGGCGCATCCCATTGGTATCTTCCGCTGATGGCTTTGATAGGGGGCATGATTCAGCAACCCCTGCCTAGTATCCCTTGCTCAATGCCAGACCATATGTCCAGTGTTCTTGACAAAGCCCATTGGCAAGCGCTTAAGACCAATATTCTGGCTCTGGTGCCATATTGGGATTACTTGGGGTTATTTGCCAACTGCCTCTTCTTGTACTGTTGCTTCCCTCCCTGCTCTGGGGTATCACGTTTGGCATCTTCCAACATTTCAATTTCTCTTCCCCTAGTCACTTTCTCACAGGAATCTGCATCCGCTCAACAAACTTGGTTTTGAGTAAGTCTAGCTCTTGCTAACATCCAATTTCACATAGATTTTGATGGGCTATTTACTCCTACTGCGATTTATCCTCCATCCCCCAAGAGGCAACATAGGTGAAATCATCCCCAAATTGAAAATAACTAAATATAAAAATTATAAAAATATATCATTTTTTCTATGCTTTTTTAATAACCTTTTTTCCAAAATTTTTATCAATCTTTTATTTTTTTCTTCCTTTTTCCATTGGACTTGACCTTTTTTGGTTCAGAGGTCCATTTTTTTATTTTATTCCCCCAAACTGGATCCTAGGTATACTTAGACCTACCAGTTTTCTATAGTTCAGAGGTCTTACTTTTTTAAGACTTAACCATCTAGTTTGGTTCAGCGGTCTTTTTTCAGAATTAACCAAATCATTAGGACATAACTAACTTAATGGTTCAGCGGTCCTTTGGGAACTCTTTTTTATTATTTTTTTCATTGATCCATTGCTTTAAAAATTAGCATGGACTCAATTTACTATCCTTCCATCCAAGAGGTTCTTGATGGAGTAGGCATCCATATCCATCTTGGCAATAATTTTGAACAGACCTGACCACAATGCATCCAACTTGTTTCTTCTCCCAAACCCATGAATATCGCAATAGGCATCTCTTTTGCATATTTGCTATTCTGATAAGGCCAGTCAGTTCTTATCATCTGTTGTTTTTTCTTGAATCTTTTTCTTTAAAAGTTGTATCAAATGCTTTTGATTGAATTTTGATCAGGATATTCATCAATTGGTTCAGGTACTGCTTGGCACTCATCCCCAATGTTGGTTCCACTACTGAATATATAATTGGTGGCAACACGGCCTTCCTTCCATATAGTAACTTTACTGACATTTTTCCCATTGCTATATGGTGACTGATATTGTAGGTGAATGTCACCAAACTCAGGTACGTTCCCCACGTGGAAGTTCTTCCTGTGACCAGCTTACTCAGCATCATGGCCAGCGTCCCATTAACTCTTTCTACCAGTCTGTTTATCTCTGGCTGGTAGGGTACAGACACAACACCTCAGATCCCCATAATTTCATTTAATTGTGGGATCACATGAGACATAAATTTTGTCCCATTGTCACTCAGCAGAACTTGCGGGCATCCATGTCGGTATACTACTTGATCTAGGATGAATTTCGCAGTGCTGGTAGCATCTATTTTTCCAGGGCCTTTGTCTCAACCCATCTCATCAGATGATTGATAGCAACTATCATGTACTTGACTCACCATGTGCTCATAATCAGTGGTCCCATCACATTGATGGACACCATGTGCCAGGCAAATCCAGGCCGGACCAGTCAGTATCCAGTTGTAATCTTGTGTGGCTTGTGCAACTGGCACTCCACACAGCAAGCCAGATAGTCTGTGACATCACAGTTGATGGACTCCAAGTAGTAGTACTGGCAAATATGGTCAGTTGTTTTCTCAGGCCTCTGTGACTGACAACCTTATGAGTAGCTTGAACAAAAGCTGCTTGTTCTGATGGCTTTGGGAATAGTAATCACTTCCTATTGATTGTCTTGAAAACTTGTCCATACATGGTCTTAGTGTTTTTCATCACTTTTCAAAGTGCACCTTGGATTTCTCAGGGCTTGTTCCTGATTTCTCTGTTGACCATTCTCTGGAATAGCTCATCCACCTGATGGTATACCATCTGGAAAATTGGTAACCGTGATAAGCTATCCATATTCTAATGAGAAGCCCACGCTTGGTGGACTATCTCATAATCATAATCCTGTATCTTTAGTGCCCATCAGGCCAGTCATCCTTCTGGTTCTCATAAATTATGCAGCCAATGCAACGAGGAGTGGTCTGTCACCACTTTGAGGTGCGTTCCATGGATTACACCTAAAAACTGTTTACAGGCGTAAATGACTGCAAAAAATTCACACTCAGTTACAGTGCAATCCCTCTCAGCAGCTGAGAGTGTCCAGCTCACATCTGCCACCAGATGTTTGTCCCCAAGTTCATCTACTTGGCTCAATGTGGCGCTGATTGCCATCAATGAAGCTTTGGTTTGTATTATAAATTCTTGATCAAAATTTGTGTATTTTAAGCTTTTCTTTCCCGTTATTATCACTTTTTTTAACACAATTCTATGCAATTTCTCCAAGATTAACAATCAACCTGGAATATGAGCAAATTTGTCCGCAACAATACAAGTTGGGCAAAAGTGGCCAGCACAAAAGGCCTGAAGCCCTCCCAACCCACTGGGGAAAAACGCCCCAGCGGAATGTTGACACACCCTCCCACCAAAAAGGGTGAGTACAGCGCTGCACCCAGAGTTTTGCAATTCCTGCAAAAAGTGGGCGCATATACCAAAATTGAACACTCCCAACCCTTGTCCTCCCTTGAGCACAGCCTTAGAATTATGGTCAGCGATACTTCCCTTGAATCATGGGAAAAAATGGGAGGCCTTCTCTGTGACTTTCCCAAACACTGTCTCAGTAAATTACAAAAA